>JAWLRI010000738.1:3515874-3566625 GCA_034781795.1 Crypturellus tataupa
GCCCTGCGTGTGCAGGGGGGTTGGACTAGATGACCTCTAGAGGTCCCTTCCAACCTTAGGCATTCTGTGATTCTATAAATCATTCGTAGACGACCTGATTCTGGGTCAGGGTTTTGTACGTAGCAGAGCAGCTCCCTCGCTGCGATCTATTGAGAGTCAGCCCTTGACACAAAAAGGAGAAAGCTACTAGAATTTCTTTTATCTTATGCAAGAAAACACTTTATACGTGTATGTAAAAAACTCCTCAGCTCAGGTGACTATGGGAGGTATCTCAGTATGCCTTGCGTTTTCCAGGCTGGGTAATACATCACTTACAAACGGTAAGGAAGGATGTAAACTGAGTGTCTATAGGGTCTTTGACAGACAGCCAAGAGCTTACACAGCCTGTTCTTCAAGCTGACTGTGTGTGTGTATGGCATTGATCAGTGGGGTGTTAAATATAGCCAATAGACACTGTCCATTCACTTATTAATTGAGCCTTGGACTAGTCTATCCATCCACTGACATAACCTTATAGTTTCTGGTCAACTTGGAGTGCTGGCAAAATGAGCTCACAGCTAACCACAAAAGCAGTTGCCAAGTCATGCAGGGTGAGGGATCTATAAGATAGATCACCATTGGTGTCAGGACTACTATTTTATCTCTGTGTTAAATGTAAGGTTAACCAGTAAATATTCCCACCCAAATCCACTCAGATTCCCCAGGATAAGAGCCATGGAGAAGTAGAGGATTTTCTCTCAGTTTTCATGACTCATTAATACCAGATATACATGCTGAAGGGTTGGTTGCACTTTCCTCTTGTAAAAAGTTCCAGATGTGCAGCAATGCATCCTCTCGTTCCATAGGTTTCCTGGTTTACTGACCTTTCCTTTATGTAGAAGCAGCCCCAGCAAGATGGCATCCCATCGTACAGGAAGCTTAGTTGTCCTTCATCACTAGGTAAGTTTCTGACACTACAGCAAACCAAATGCTATTTGAAGATTAGACTTTTTGGTTGTTCAGTGGGACAGATAAAGGACTTTGGAGACAGCGAATAGTGTTATGAAATATTTAATTTCAGTTTTTGCACCATGGTATGGTTAGTAATCTGATCTGGATCGTAGAGAGCATTTAGGGAATTTTCTAAATCTTTCCTAAATCAAATGAAAACAGCATTTTTATTTTTAGTTGTTTGTAACCACATCACCTGTAAAATCTATATCTTTTTTTGGTAAGTTATAGTATTTTATTTGATATTCATAATCTTCTACTTACACCTACACATGATTTTTCAGTTAATGAATATCTACTTTGTAGGTTATAGCAACACTAAGAAAAAATACTGTGTTTGAAACAGGGTCATACATATGTATATAGTGCACAATTTTGATGAAATTGGATACAGACTGGGGACTGATTATGTCTATATATGTAATACCTAGCAGATTGGGAAAACCTAATAGTTTTTAGTCCCTCAGTTTTAATGCGGTCTAAAGAATAGCGTAGTTGTTACTGCAAGTCTGGATAAGGCCCCATAAAGAAGAACACACTAGAAAGGATACTGTGAAAACCTCTTTTTTTTCCATTATGTACTCATATTGGATCTCAGCAGAAAATACCAAAAGACATCTCATATCCCAGTAATGTTTGAATATAATGGACTATGATTAAAGTAACTATTAATATACATTTTAATATTTTTTTTCTTTTTTTATTGAAAAACTAAATTTTCCTGGTTGAATCAGAGAAGATGGAATCTGGCTCAAAAGTCAAGCTGGAAGAGGAGAATGGAATCATGAAGAACTTTACTTTTCAGAATTCACATGCTTATGGTTTTAGTCGCAAAATTGAATTTTTCCACTGACTACTTCAGTGACTCTTCTTTTTCTTTTCTTATATTGTATTCTCTGCAAAAATTGCTCTTTCCAAACTGCTCTGCTAATAACACTATGCAGAACACCTCCCCATTAAGTCCTTCACTTGGTCTCTGGTCACTTGTATCTTAGAATGATGAACTACTGCAATTAGAGACCTTGCCTTTTGTTACATTACAGTTAGATTTCAATGTAACCGTCCTAAGCTGAATCTAACACCACTAAAATCTTTTTCCTTTGACTAAGGGATGTGTTGAAGGGATAGGTTTCAACTTTGGCCTCCACCAGTCTTGATGTTTGGTGGTGTGTGTACAGGTGTTCTGAGCTAAGTGAAAAAAGTATAATGCATGCATGAGAATGCACAGACAGTTCACTACTGGGCCAAGCAGTATTCTAAATAGCTGAAAAAATAGTAACTTTTAAACTCTATTTGTTATTTCTGTCTATTTGTTAATTAAATACTTCGTATTCCTGAACTATTTTAGCATGATTTCATCACGCAACATAAATTGAAATTGATGTCCTCACTTGGTCATAAACATGTGCTGCTTCTTTCTCTTCTTACTGGTTATTGGCTTTGCATGAATCAGAAAGCCACAGTATCAGGATTACAGCCCATTTTAAAAACAAATATATTAGGAATTATAACAATGATGATGTTATCAAAAAACTCATGTTTTATGTAATTAATTTCATTCACACCTCTGCAATGTTCAGGAACATTGCCAAGTTGTTGTTCTGGCAGGTTTACTGAACACACTGTATTTCTACTGAAAATAGTATAGTCCACGTGCTCTGCTATATATGTCATCCTGCCTAAGAAGAGAACAGCAAGTCATTTATATTCCCTGCCCTCCTTTTTTTTTGCAATAGAGTATGTGTATTGCTCAATATTGGTCTTTGGTTGTCTTCTGCAAGACCTTTATCAGACACTCCACAGAATCAGGAGAACAAAAGATTCCTGACTTTGTTCACTCTGAAACTTGAAAAATACTTTTTCTATCTACTTATTTCCCTACAGTCATAGGAACTTATAACCCTAACTATCAGGGCCTGTAGCTGTTCCAGCCTCCAGAAGGGAAGTTTCTCAGCCTCTGTGCACCCTGTGATCACGAGACATCTGCTCTATCATCACACGTGGGGTAACCATGCTTTCTAAGCAGTGTCTAGCTCCTGGTGGGTCCTGCTGACTTCTGGGAGATGAGTTCTCTCAGCCTGTTTCCCACACACCAAACATACAAAGAAGGGTCTTAAACAGATTTCCGTCTCCTGCTTCTGGGGGTTTTAATTTATTGTGTAACAAAACCCTGGCAGAAATCCCAAAATAATTTCCAATCACTTGAACTGAGACTTTTCTTGGGTTGATTTACTTTAAGGTCTGATGTAGGATATTCAGTGTTCTCCCTCAAGCTACTTTGTTTTGGAGAACCACACTCTGTTGCTCTTTCTGATTCAGTGCTGATAAAACCCAATCAATCTATCAAGATGAGTCAGCAGACTAGGTCTGCTCTCACCTCCTCTCCCCACACACACACACACAGCATTAATATGACAACAAGCTGCATGTCAAACATGCATGCAGAACAGCTACGATAAGTTAAAATGATCGTTAACTTATTCACAGTGCAATTCAAGTACATCTTGTACATGAGATTCCAAAATTATTTTAATAACAATCATCTTTGACTACACAGTTGAAGATAGTTGGATCACTTCCTGCAGGCACGTTCCCACAGTAATATCCATGGCACATCCATTACAGACAGTTCTGTTAGTTCTCATTAGCTAGGACAAACAAGACAGTGAGTCACCATCTCCTAGCATAAAGGATCCCATTGTTTCAAACCGATAAACCAGAGATTCTGCTCCGTGCTAGTGTAAACCTGACATTGATTAGTTTTCTGGGATGTTATAAAGGCAGCCTTTGAACGGATGTGGACCTGAGGTGTCAGGGAGAGAAATCTGTTACAACGATACAGGCAGTTTATATCTTTTCCAAAAAAAAAAAGTGTCTTGGCTTCTCTCAGAACATGCTATATTTGCTACAAGTGCTTTTCCAAAACTTCTGAAACTAAAATGGGTTATTGTACCGAATGCTTCCAAAGCATACCCAGTAAACTAAGCGGTTACTTATACTATTTTCATTAAGCTGGTTCTCATTTCTGTTAGGTAGCAATTGCTTCCAAAGTGTGCTGAAATGCATCTAATTTACTTTAGTATGAGAAAATATTCTTCCTCTTATGCATTGGCTCTTGTTTTGTTTTTAGGTTTTGTAAAATCTTAGCACTAAGGCTGAAAGCCAAATACAGAAATATTTTTACCTGCATTCTGCCAGTAACATCAAAAGAAGTGCTATTATCTCAACAGCAATTTGGACTGGTTATCAAATGATAATCTTGGAATAAGTGAGTATGATTTGTGATGGTACTTATCTTTTGTAGGTGTGGTTGGCATTTATTAAAATGTTTTTTTTTTTCCTGCTAGATAACATGCCAAAGACTTCAGGCAATAAGTAATTATTCCATGTAAAATATTTATTCTCTGCCAGTCATATGTCTTTCTTAAAGATCTAACTTTGTAGCAACCATTTAGGATGTATAGCTTAAGTAAGGGGCCAAAATGAAATCTGATATAAGCAACTACAACATAAATGAATTTGTTGTGTGTGCTCAGTAGCTCTTGAGAGTGCAGACCATTTGTAATTATTTCCTGTATTTATCTGGCACCTTTGGGTTAAATTATCCAACATTAGGCACTCAATTTCCGCTCCATCCACAAAGCATGTGAACCTGTCAGGAACTCACCAAGGTTTATGATGAAGATCTCTGTGCTTTAGAATTGCAAAAGGAAGAGTCTGTTTCTTTTCTTTTACGTGTTGTGGGGTATTCCCTAACTGAAAATGTTTATTTGTGTATGTATGGGTAAAGGAAAAACTCTGGAATATATTTGTATAATGTAAAATCAGATTAGCCAGAGTAGTCACGGGAAGATGCAATGCTTCTGAACCATAATCACTGCTCTGTCAGTAAGCTCCTCTACAACAACTTTTTCCACTCAGGAATATATATTTAACACAGAAAGGCTAAACTGAATACATTTGTATAAATTGTGTTAGCCTAAACTCGCATTGATTTATTTAAAGTTTATTTTCCTCAAACTAGTGCTGAGAACTAATTCACCGTTCTAAAATGATAAAAAATATATTGTTGCAAGAAAAAACAGGATAGTAAGTGTGCATGTTTGGTCTGTAATATCCACCTTCTGAAAAAATCATTTTTTCTCTTTAGTATTTACATGTCTACATCCTTTCTGTCCACCTTTCCTGACTTCAGTTCTATCATGTTGATACAAAGATACTTTTTTCTTGTAAAATCCTTTGAAAGAGTATGCAACCAGCTGCTGCTGCTGCGGTGGTGCTTGCCTGCAGGACTGGGCAGATGGTTGTACTGAGAGGTTTGAGGGCACACGTCTTGAGAAAGGTTGGAGGGCACAAACCTTTCCTTGAGTAGAATGATGAATCAAAGTGAGGAGCTACAGAAGACAAACATAATTTCGGAAGGAGACAAAACTGTGAGATAAACTGCAGTTGCAGAAGCAACACACTCAACATCTCAGCAAAGTCTCCTTGTGATCTGGAAAGTCAAACAAACCCTTTACCTAATTAATTCCCATTCATAATAGCATATTGATACCTGTTATTTAAATAGCATTCTTCTTTATAAACATTGCTAAATGGATAGAACTTTGACTTTTAACTTTCTTAAAGAGATGGCTAATGCTATTGGAGAAAGCTAAGTTAAAATACAGCCTCAGTAGTGCCTGCATGGTCAAATATTTTGCTGCTGAGTGCCCAGTGTAAGGTGTTTCCCAAGCAGGCAAGAGTGAGAAAATAGATGAATATTTGACACTTGTCCATAATCTTTATCCTGCAAAGACAGGAGAGAGAATAATGACAGACTCTATTACACTTCAAAAGGTGTGGCTATTGGGGTTCTAGGATAGCTCTGGATATGCTTGGCTTTTGCACAATCACTGAAAGACTCTCATCAATAACCAGGGAATGACCATTGCTGATATAAAGATGTAAAATTACCTGGATAGGGCTTGAAATTTTACAGCTATTGGAGTTCAAAAATTGTGCTCACCTATAGAAAGAAAAAGTTTTTCTCATTGAGAAAACTTTCCTAACTTTCCCAACTTACCTAAACTTCACTGAGATAGCATGCTTCATGGATATGTTTAAATATGAGTTTTATTTATTTTCATATTAGTACCTCTAATGTCAAACAGACAATAACTTAATGCTTTTTCGATTTGGGTCAGTTAACAAAACTGACTCAAAGTCAGATCAGCCAAAGTTTCAAGATATTTACATATGCTGAAGACAAAGCACTGTCATTGGGGTAAAATTCCTATTAGTTTGTGTTTATGAGGCTCAAAATAATGTTTATTCTTTATATCTGTAGAATTGTAACATTTCTCTAATGCAATTATATTAAAGACTATCTCAGAAAGTCAAAATAGTGAAATGTCTGGTGCAGAAGTGTTATTACGATGTAAAAAAATACTTACACCGGCATAGCTTAATTTCATAATCGGACAGACACTCATTATAGTGATCACTGCTTTTCTATTAGTTTCTATCTGAGTACTTTCACTGATAACGGCAACTTCTGCAGCTAATTTGATAACGTCATGTATATATTGGCACAAAACTCTTAGACTGGCAAGGCCTAAAATTGGAATTACACATAGTAGAGACAAGAGAGGAAGACTCAAAGGGTAATCTATCCTAAATTTTCTTAGAAGAATCATCTTTTAACCCATGCACCACACCTCACACATGCTACTAAGCATCACTTACCTGAGTTAAAATATATACTTACTAAAGTATGTATTACTTACCATTTTTTTTGTATGTAACAAACACACTTGTGTTCACTTAAAAGTCTGAAAACCATTCTGACCTTGCTTTGGGGCTGCCCTTTCATAAACAACCAAAAGCTTTGCCTAGGAGGACATCCTGAATTTTTATCTGTATATGTGACTTAAGCATAATGCAATTGTCATTGCCATGTAACTCTACAAGAAAATACCACTTTTGCAGATGAGACTATAGTTTATTTGGGCTGGAAACTTGATGCTATCTCTCACTTCTGATCACTTGAATGTGGAAACTTTTCTGGTCTCCATACATTTTGAAAGGGATTACATATAAGCACAGAAAGCGATATTCAAAGTGGAAAGTTTCAGCCTGACTTTTAAATGTGTTTGGCAAGGGACATTCAGTTAGTTCAAAGGGTTGGGAGTTCCAGACGGAAGGAACAGGGTATGCAAATATTCAATTAGCAGCAGTGCTAGGGTGAGACTTTGGAAGAAACAGAACAATCTAGAGATGAATCTCTGGGAGAATTGGCAGGGAGGTAGGTGACAAGGAAGTCTTATAAATCATGTCATGAAAAAAACATGGAATGTTTGATAGCAAGGAACAAAATGTCATATAAAAACAGTGCAATACATTACCCAATTAGAAGCAAATGCAATGAGAACATTTCAGGGTAATGCAGGGATCGGCTTACTTTTAGGCAAGAGTCCAGCTCACACATTTCAGAATGGCTACCGTGGAAGCAAAGTGTGTATAGAAAAGTGGGCGTGAAGATGATTAAAATAACCAGACCTGCTCATGATTGCATGGGATGAAGACAGTATAATTGACTTGGCTAAACGAGTGTCTTATCCTTGTGATATATGTAAACTGATAAGAGCCTAAACAAGTGGAGGCAACCGAAAATTGAATGAAATGGAACTCAGATTTCAGAACAGCTCCAAGAAACTTGACTCATTTTGTTGCTGTAAAACATGTCCATTTAATCTGCAACATGAAAACATCACTCAGTTCGGGCTCTGTCCTGAAGCAATTCATATTATAGTGGCATTTGGGTACAAGCAGGACTTTCACAATGTAGTTCAGTCTGCTCTCGGAGCCAGCTAAAAATACCAGACTACTGTGGAGTATTTGGCAAATTTTTCTTAAAAAAGAATTTTTGAGAAGACATTTAGTCAAGATGGAGACAGAAAAACAGTGGTTAGAAGGGGAAAAGGATGTAAAATATACATATAGGTCATACTATCTGAAATGAAACTCCTAATTGATTTACTGATACTATTTTTAGAAAAGTTATAAGAAGCAGAGGTAAGGTAACCAAATTTTATTTTCTCCTTTATCATCAATAATACTACAGTACATTGTTGCAGTTTCATTTGTTTCATTTGGCTTTTTCAAATGAAATTTTAAAACATAAATAAAAAATTCTAAGACTCAACTGAACCTTGAAATTCTGAGGCAATGAAGACTAAAAAGAATCTACCAAATAAAGAATAAAGAAAATTGCCAAGAGATCAGGAAAGAGCTAAGGAGGGAGTTATGAAATTTAGGACACTCTGAATAACCTTTTTGTCTGTCTGATTGTTCACCTAAATGATAAAGAGTTGGACTAAACAGAATTCGATTTTTTGTTTCACATTTTATAACTGAAACAAAAATAAATAAAATAAAAAAAAAGAAGAACTTGTTTTACGCTGAAAAAAAGTTTTCGCGTGAACCAAAATATTTTATTCTGGGTATATGTAGTAAGCACTAATAAAAACAGACTTTACAAAAATCAGGTCAGATATCAGCTGACTCCTCTACACAATGTTTTTATTGGTTTAATCAGTGAGATAAACATGGGTTGAATTGCCAATTCCTAGCTGCCAGGTATTAGGTAAATACACTTAGAATTTGAACCTTGTAGTTCAGGACCCTTCCTGAGTCAGACAATGAATAGATTTGAAGCTTTAGTCTGAAGATATCCCATGTTAGTGTCATTAAGCTATTCATTTTAAAATATTCTGCGGCAGAATATTTTACAGTGATATTTTGGGAGCATTTTTTTTTTTTTTGGAATGTGTAGATATTCAGAAAAGCACTTTTAAATGTGGTATCAAGACACTAATGTAGACTCTTCAGTCCTTTGTCAAGTGAGTCTTTAATACAAACTGGAATAGAATCAAAAACAGACTCAGACCTTGAATACTGGAAAAGCAAAAGCTACCAGATGAACCTTTTTTTTCCATTTTAACCATTTTCATAGACCTGTTCATAGACTATGTAGAACTGGCTGTGGTAGCATGAACTTTTTTCCTCCTAGTGTGGTTGACTGCAGTGCCTTAATTTACCTGAAATATTGTCTAAAACAAAAATAGTCCAACCAAACACCATGCTATTTCTGTAAAAATGCATGTAGAAAGCAATATATTTTAGTATCTTCACATTTTCAGTTAAAACTAGTAGTTAACAGTAAATTTTAAAAAGCTGTTGTCTAGAAAGCTAGAAAGTTAGAGATATCTTTCAATTCTTTGAATGATCACTTTTCAGGTAAACAGGAAATGAAAGAGTTAGAAGTTACTTTCTTTTTATGTGGCCCTATTTTTGTCACTCTCATTGGTTATTTTTCCTTTGGAGTGCATATCTGGTGATTTGTTTTGAAAAGCTGATATCCAGTGCAACAGCGGCATACCACACTGAGAAAGCGAAGCATGTTTCTTCTCAGAGCAAGCTGGCAGTCCAAATCTTAAGCAGTCCTCCTAGTCCATGACCCAGTGTAGCTGGTGCTTGGAGTTTTTAAAAATGCAAAAGTGAAAATGAACAGATATAATCTATTTCTTCAAAAGGATTGTCTTCACTTCAAGGTTTTAAAATAGGAGAGTATATTTCCTCAGATTCCTCAGATTCACAATGCAGAAGAGTCCATACAAAACTGTTGTCTTAGTTTTGGTAAGAATAATACATGTATTTTTCAGTAATGATGAAATTATTGTTTAAAGGCAGATGTATTACTACCAAACAAAGGAGCTGATACAGAGAAAAACATAGTCTTAGAACCTGAAATAGAGAGTCTAAGACTTCAAAATGTCCCTAAAATAAGTTGACGAATCTTGTTCAGGCTCATTTGATAAAAGGCAACGTAGTCCATTTCAGCTCTGGTGATATGGCAGTGCAGAACCATGTGTCCTCCAAAGTATTTCTTTTTTTTTTTTTTGTTACATGTCTTTGCATTTGCATTTGCAAAGGAAATGGAATAGAATAAATGGAATAAAGCCAAGGGGCATTAACGCATTATCAGCACAGACAGCCATTGCAGAGACTCCTCTCCCAAGATATCGATATTTTTCATTTCGTCAGCACTGCTCATGCAATATGCTGGCATTACAAACTACAGTGATTTTCAATGCTTGTCAAACTTCCTGACGATGAAAATCTACTGTGAGCTCTAAAAATGAATGATTTTCTCTCAGACACTTAGATTAATTTTAATCAAGATTGTGCATTGCCTCCCTTTCTGGAACTGATGTGATGGGAGGTCAGGATCTTTCCTTGGGCTTTGTTTCAGAATTTTTATGGCCAACTACTGAATTACTTGGAGCTTTGAAAGAGTCAGTTTTCCAAAGCTGAAAACAACTAAAGTCAAGTCTATTGGGAAAAAGAATTTAAACAGAAAAATCTGAATAATTGGGAACTGTTTAAGAATATTTCACTAGATGTCCAAAAGCCACAATCAATAAAGAAGGACAGCTACACTGGTAATAAGCCAACTTGGCTTAGAAAAGAAAGTAGTTCTTAAAAATATACATATATACAATATTTATATGCCTCTATGTATTTAAACACATAAACTTACCAATACCTTTAATAAATAAAAAAGGACATGAGGAGTAATAAATCTAAAAAATTGTAGGCAACCGATAATGAAAGCTAAAGGAAAAATATGAAACCAATATCTAGAAAATTTAAAATACATTCAGAGGTGTTATATAACATATTAGCAATATTTTTGACTGAATGTTAGTGCTGCGCTGAATAGAAATAACCTAATCTGGAACAGAGGGAAGGGAATGTGACAGTGATGCCACATAATTTCCCTGACGTGGCTAAACTGAGTGCAAATTAAATATATATGTTTTCATTCAGCCAGATATTTTTCCCATTCATCTCAAAATGATGGTACAATGTCTAGAGCAGGCGCTTATAATAATTAACTTGTTAATTATTATAAGAAAAAGAAAGTAAATATTGCTAAGTATCTGATATTATTGTGACTTGAAAGATATTCATGCCTAGACCTATAATTTAAAGAGATTTAAATCTCTTTTAAAGCACAACCTGATTTTTTAACTTTTCTCTCAGTCCTTATATGATCATTGTATCAAGAAAGTCATGAATGAAATGCCAGACAAGTTAATAATAATTCCTGTGGCTCTTCCTTTTTATGTTGAAGTCCACAAAGTGTGTGCTTTTTATTTCTTCTATAACTGAAAACAGAGGAAAAGAGGAAGGTGAATCTCGTAGTTGAATTCTACAGGCAATTTGCCATTGTTTTATATTACAACAATCTCTATAACTGATTGTTATAATTACTATTAATACTGTTTGCTGTTCAATACTCAGCTTCCTATGAAAAAAAAACTAGGGTTTGCTTGAAAGCACTTATAATCTACTTGTTTTTTAAACAAGTAGATTTTAGTCATTACAATTAGATGTATTAGTACAGCTGATTATGATAGTTTCCCTATTTACAGGAATTCAGGACTCAATTTAAAGCAAAACAAATTTTTCTTAAAAAAAAGTATTTTCTTATAGCTTTTCATGTATAAATGCTTTCACTGAGTCTATGCATACAAAATGCATGCATATATGTGTAACCTAGCATACTGAGGCAAACATACAACAGCATATAACCAGTTGCTTACAGCTCTTGTCTAGTTGCATTGCCATTTCCTTCCAAACTAGGTCTGTGAGATAGAGAGAGAAAGGTGCAGCTCAGAGTTAGTTTGTGGGTTGGGAAGATTAGAGACTGAAACTGGAAAAAAAAAAAAAAAAAACAGATAGAGACTTTCAGAATCAAGAATAAAAGATAATTGTTCACCCCCTGAATTCAGTTCAAAAATATCAGTCCTGAGAAATTACTCACACAGATAATTTCATCTTATCTGAGCACTCTGTTACAGAGATGTGTCTGGACTATTACTCCTGGATTCTTGAATTCAAGGTAAGGCAGCTTTCAGGACTCCTTCAGGCCTTCAGGATACCGGGAGAGAGAAGTCAAGAGCTGAGAACCTATCTAATGCTGACACTTGTTCAGTTTCCATTGAAGGTGGAGTTTTTAGGCTTAGAAAATAAGAACACCAAATAACCTATAGGTTGGCAAATCCAGAAACAACTCCCCTTCCCCAAGCAATTTTGCAAGTAGACTGGTAAGGATTTAAGGAGTGCAATGTCAAGAAACTCAACCAGACAAAATTCCCAATCAAAATACATGTAGGATCAGAATTTTCTTAAGAACAATATGTTTTGACAAACTAACATTTTCTGACAGAAAATATTTTCATCGGGAGTTTTTCCATATTTTAATACAGCCCAATGCTATATGTTTCTCTCTCTCACAGATACTATGTAATGATCTTTCAATAAGTATACCTTTCCCAAAGAAGTTCTGACTGAAATCAGATATTCTACGCATTGTCTTTGTGCATCTACTAGAAAAATTCATCCAATTCTCCTTTTCCATCTCTCTGCTTCCTTGGATGACAGCATAGAGATATGACCAGAGCTTAATGAACTGTACATCAGTATGTTCCCAACCATCTTACTTTCTGAGGGTCCAGAAGCCTTTTCCATTGTATGATAAATTCATAGCTTCAAGTTATATGATATGACACTTCTAGTACCAACATGTTAATGAAACTGAGTAATGCTATAGGAATTTTCTTGGCTGTCTTTCAACTCATTTAGGTTTTTTAAAATAAAAAACCAAGAGGCTTACCTTTAAAAGGGCTATTTTTTATATTAAAATGATACTGAAGTAAGGGGGATTTTACTGAATCACCACATTATTTGTATTAGACTGTTACCTGGTTTGACGTCCTTTCTTCTTTTTTCATCACTCCGTAAATCCAAATGATAAGTGGCTGAGATCATACTTTCTAATAATCTTCCATTATTTATTAGTTGGGACAGCCTTTTTGATGAATTATCCTATAATCGCATCTCTGGAATATACATGCCTTCAGGCTTCAGTGGTTGAAATTTCTCTTGAAGGATTAGGCTACTCCCAGAGAGTCTAGAAGAGCGGAGTAGCAGATATTGTTTCTGGGCAGAGTATAAGGTAACTCTGCATGTATTTTGGTGAATGCAGGAAGTAGAAATATCTAAGGGAAAAACAGCAGAAAGTTGGAGAAGTTTTGGCAGAAAGAGTATTTTAATGTCTTCACTGGATTCTGTATTGAACCAATTAGGCATTTATGGATTCAGGATTTGAAAAATATGAACAAAACTAATAATTCTATAAAAAGATTTATATTATGTAATCACTAATATTCATCTTAAATTATAAAAATCTAGGACCATTTAAACCCAAATAGAAGAAACATATATATTCCATCTACTCCATAGAATATATTTAAAAAGTCCTGTTAATATGAAAAAGGTATTTCTCTCATTTCTTGAAAGTGGTATCTATTATCCCATGACCTAGCATCTAGAGGCCAAGGGTGGCATTTTCCTCACTGCAAATGCTGAGATGTAGACAGAACTAGGTAACAATATTTTCTATGTCTGTTTTCCTCCTACTATGAAGTACTTCAACACAGCAAGCAGAAGTTATTACAAAACTTAGTGTTAGGTAGATAGTTGCCCTAGAGCTCACTATGTCATGGGTTGTCTAAAGAGGGAAGAGTTATCTCCCTAAAGGGATAAGTTATGTGGATTCCGGTGAAGCTAATCAATCTTCATCATAAGGCTGCATCTTTCAGAATTCTGGCTAAAACCAAACCTATTTAGGAACAGATGGTTTGGAGCAAGGGTATTAAGCAATTTCTTTCATTCCCATGATAACATTTGGAAGGCCATCCAGTCCTGAGGAATAGGTGATGAAGTCATACATGAATAATGGGAAGCTTTCCCATGTTATCATATCATGTAGCACACAGAATCACAGCATTAGGCTGAAGGTTAGGCAATCACATCAGCTTGTTCAAGCTTCTGGCTCCAGTAGTTGCATTTCAGTCATGCTGGATGAATAAAATATTGAACAAACATTTGTGTAGTGCAACAGTGAAAAAATACCACCCAAGGATCTCAAGTGGATGCAAAGATGCTCAGGGACTAAGATCTATGATCTGAAAGATGTGTGGGGATTATGCCAACAAGGACAGCAATGGACAGTTGATTTCACTGGACCTGCATTTCTGAGGTGGGCAGCAGCAAGAAACATAACAAAATTGATGCCCTGAAAAACAGCTAAGAACTGATGCTGGAAATAAGTAAGAGGCAATGATTGTGGGTATTTTCCAGAAAGAGAGAAGAGCCTAAGCTAGGGATTCACACTGTTTCAATTTCTGCTACATTCAGGAAAACTGGGTTGTATAAGTATTCTTATAACTGAAAAAAATCTCATCAAAGAAGCATCTAACCCTGTCATTAAAATCCACTTGACAATATGTAATTATTATCATTAGCAGTAGCATTTTTGCCATAACACTCAGCTTTCTGTGTACTCCCGACTATTTGCAGAACATCTTTCTCCGACTCTTTCCATATTCCCAGTTTCCAACACGTGACTATTTCTCCAACATTCCCAAGGCTCAACAAAATTAAGGATATTCTGCACATTTGTCTTTCCCTTGACAGTAAGATAACTATGCTACAATCCTCTTCATTACTTTATGCCTTTCAAAGTGAAGCAAGTACCTCAGGAAAATAAAACTGCTTTAAATCCAGATGTCTAGCACCTACATGCAGTGAAGGATCATAACCTGGGCAAGTGCCAAAATCAGTCAGCAAAAACATCACAAGTTTGATGCAGAGCAATGCCAGATCTGACAACAGTAAACCACAAGCAATATACAATCTTATCAGCATTCAATAGAGCCTACATCATCAAGAACTGGCGAAGTGCAACTTTAGGAGGAAGCCTAGTGTTTTAGCAATTTTGAACCACTGCTAATTTTCCAGTCTTCATTTGTTATTGGTCTTTGTCTGATTTTTTTCTCAGTTCATCTGCATTGATTTATTGTCATGTGCATCTCCCTGCAATCCCCTCAAATATGATATCATGGTTCCCTTAGGAGTCATGATTAATTAGCTATCTCCTTCAGTAATCTAGCCCCTACTGTAACAGGTAAAGAAGTCTTGGAGCAGAAATATGTAAGACTTAGCACTAATCTGATCAGCACTGACTGTCATATCTCACACAAGAAATAATGGAGACTGCAAAGAACAATGGTAGATAGAATGAGCCTTTCCCCTTCTAAAGACTGAACTATATACATTGATCATGTCATCTTGGGCACCAATGATTCCTTTCAGAATACTGCCCTTTCGTCTATACACCTGCAATGGCAAACAGTTTAAGAAGACATAATGAAAATCTTACTAATTCTTGAATATTCCACAAATTAACTTCTAAGTGAGTTAATTAATCAGCAGACTAAAACTGTCTTTGAGTTTAGGCCATTCCACAGGTTTTCTGAGATTGTCCAGTATGCAAGATATTGAGCTTTGTTTTGTCAAATAACTTCTTTTTTGGCAGAATTCTTTACATATACTGCAAAATTCTCTATGTCAGTTTACAGAGCTGATCATGAGATACTAATTCACAAACAAGACAGAACGGATCTGTGAATGGAAACACCTTGAAAAAGCTTGGGTCCTTAGACAAAATTGAAATCTATCTTCCTATCTCTAAATCTCTCATTTTTTGCTTCCCAGAACCTTGGTGGCCTCAAAGCCTCAATAAATCAATGTGGATCAGAGTCACGGTTACAGATGAACCTAAGCTAATTTTATGTCTCCTCATTAGGAAGTATAAAAAGCAGCATTTGCTGTATCCCAACAGTGAGCTAGCTGAGAACCTTGCTAATGAATAGAGATAATTCGAATATGATTGCATTTAGACTTTGTCTAAGTGGGAAGGGAGGGAAGGAAGAAAAAACTGCACTTGTCAATTTCTCACACAGAGTAGGCCTTTACTCCAACACCACTAAGAAGGGAATGGGAGTCCCCCATGACTCTCACTAGTGACCAGCATAGGCAATACGGTCAGAATGTTTCTCATTTCATTTACTTAACTGCTTGTTGACTGAGAACCTGACCAAACTGAATTACAGAAGACTCCAGTTGCTTTGATAGGAAAAAATGCCTTAGCCATTTACAGTTAGTTAGAAGATTAGAAAAGAAATAGAAACAAAGGTGCAAGACAATTATCATTTCAGACTTAATATTACAATTTTCAACAGAATAAAATGATGCATTCTGATAAAAACAAGATCAAGACAAGTATCATGACAAATCTGAAGAGCTGAGGCTATGACAAAGCTGTTTTGGTGTTGGACTACTGCAACATATCTGTGAGAAAGCACACAAATGGATTCTTTCAATGGATAGACGTGTATCTTTCTGTGACTCAGGTTGGCAAGGATGATGAATACTTCAGATTTAGTAATGCTAAAGCTCAGAAGACCTGAAAGGGCAAGTGAGTATATGCAATTAATAATGGCAGAGGGAAATAAAAAGAGAAGTAATGAGAGTAATACCAAATAAGAACTGATAGACCTATTCCTCATGCAACTATTGAAGTGGACGTGGCACTCAAAAACAACTGTAACAACCGTATGACAAAAAAAAAAGGCACTGAAATTGAAAAATGTCTCAATTCTTAGGAAAGGATATAAAATTCATTGTCATAGTGGATGCTAGAAATCTGGTAGGATAATCATCACTTATAGAGCACAAAAATTGGGGATTTCTCTGCAGAGGGAAAAGATTCAAACATATGTTAAGCTAGTCAGTAACATTATATAACAGATTGTTAAAAAAAAAAAAAAAAGTAGTACATAATAGTCTGCTCATTTTACCAGTTTTTTTCGAATGATAAAATCTATTCTAGCAGGCAAATTCTCAGGGTCACAGTCATCAAGCTTCTACATGGGAGAGAGGCACGTTTATCCAGTATTTTATCCTTACCCAGTTAGAGCGCACTCTGGAGTTGGGGAATGAAACTCCCATGAAACGGAAAAGCCAAAACCACAAGCAGAGCCACTGCTGTCTTTAAATCTATTGGAAGAAAATCTATATGGAAAAAATAAGTATTTTAACCTGAAGGAAAATATGAATTAAAAATTTATATGAGAAGAAGGTTTCTAGTCATCAGATCTTCAAATCAAAAGTACAAGTAAAAAGCTTGTATGAATATTCAGGGTTTTCCTTTTTACAACAACAACAAAAATCCCTCCAATGGAAAAAATCCCGTGGAACTCACTCCATATTCCTCCCTTTCACAAGAAGATATTAATTATACTGCAATAGTGAACTTGGTGGTCAAGGAGATCTTCATTTTTTTTCACTTGGATGAAATTTATCACAATATTCTGGAGTATTGATTAAATTTAGGAAGCAAAGGACATGAAAAAAAAAAACTAGCTACTACCACTTGATAATGATAAATCATGTCAGTGTTCTGAGAAGTGATTGAGATAACAGCCATTTCACTTTCCTTGGCACTAACAAAGCAACTCTTATGAGGGACTAGCTTGAAATTGACTCAAGTAAACATGATAAAAAATGAATTCCACTAAACATAATACTGCAAGTGGTTATGACACACCTTGAGAGTTGCTATGTAATTTATCTAAGTATTCCCTTAAAGATTCTTTCTTCTCTGCAAGCCACATGAAAAATCATAGTGTCACTTAATGCTTTTTTTTTAACCTATAAAGTATTTTATTGTCAGTTAAGTGCATGTAATTTGTAGTACAGTTTTATTCACATGATGGTGACTCTTCTTTTCTGTTTTTTTCAAGCTGTAGGCTCATTACCATGAAAGCAGGAAAATATAAGCAGCCAAATCAGACACCACTCATCACAACTGGTGGGTCCGTATCCTACCTCATCATGGAGCCAACTGGAGTTTTCTCAGCAACACCACCAAGAATCAGATGTTCAGTAAACAGATTTTACATGTGATAGATGGATGTCTTTGCTTTAAGCATGAACCAGTTTTGAAAGCCAAGTTCAGAGATCAACTCAGCAAAAGTAGAAATTTAGGAGGGGGAATTTCCCTTCTTTCTATCATAGACAGTATTAGCATAATTCCTCAAGTGCATGCTATCTAAGATACCTGTGAGTTATTTATTAATAGTTAAAGAAGTTATTTGGCATCCAGCATCAAATATAATTCTTGAAAAGGGCTGACAGCAGAATACATTTGTTAACTAGACACATGCCTAAACTTTGCCAAGAGAAATACTGAACTAAATATGCACTCACTGAAGTAGAGTCTTATTTTTTAAATCCTTGTTTATAAAGTTTCCCTTTCCATCTTGCCTTATTTCTCTAAATTTAGTCTGATAATAGTAGTGGAGGTAAATCAGACTAACGAAGAGTTTTCCTATTATATCATGCAAAGCTTATCTTCATCAGTATTTGCTATATATTGCATATTGTGTTCTTTTTTTTTTTTTCAGTTTACTGAGGTGATAAATAAATGAGCTTTGCAGGGAATAATGGACTGTTAGTGCTAGAAACTGAAATTCTCTGTGTATTCATAGGCCAGGTATGGATACTGACAGACGCAGTGCAAGTATATCTGCCAGTAATCATGCAGTTGTCCTGAGGGAGAAACACCATTCAGCAGTGGAATATTAAGTAACTCCTTGCTGCTTCATATCTGGGATCCTTTCCTGAGCTGAAATGGTCAATGTTACCAACCCATGATAGAGTATGTGGAAGCTAGACAGGCGAGTCCAAGATAAGGGTTGACAAGTAGACTGTTCTTAAACTGTATGAGTTTCTTTCTCCTAATATGTTTTCCACATGAAATAGAAGTATGAAATCTGATATCAGAGTCATAGTAATTCATATAAAACACAGTATGGCAAAACCACTCAGACAGAATGGTCTCTGGAGCACCCTGAGCTCTACCAGCGCATGGTTGCAGAACTCCTCTCCTTTTGGCTGCCTCTCAGTCAGCCAGCTTCTCAATCAACCTGTAGGCTATTTATCAGGGCATACTTGGCAAGGAATTAATCTCCCTGGCATGTTTGGACATGCAGGGTCCTATGCACTCATACGGTACCCTCCAGCATGTCTGAGCCCACGCTTACAAGATTGCTGTCTAGTCTTGATAGTGGTTTTGAATCCTGGCCATCAAACAGCATCAAAGAGCAATATAGATTAGCCATCTATATTGCCAATTCTGAATGGTCATCAAACAGCAATATAGACATTCCCTTTAAAAACATTCACAGCTAAAAAGTAAATAAGTGCCTTGTTTAATTGTTGACAGACCAGCAGATGACCAAGAGTCTCTACATTTTCATGCGAGTTAATCCAAGTATCAAGATCTAATACATAACTTAAGAAAAAAAAATGCCAAGGAAAGACCCAGGAAGTTTCAAAAGATTTATCCTGACTTTTAGATACTGGGAGAATGCTTTAAAAACTTCTGAAGCAGCATCACAGATGTCAAAGGTCAATTTTTTTTAAATGGCATTCTCACAAATCAAATATTCTATTTATTTTACTGTATATCCACATCTTTTCAAGTTTTTTTTTACAAGACTGCTGACAGTAGAATGCATTTCATTTGCAACTGTTCCTTTTTGAGCAAAGAAAGGAGATCAGGATTAGGGAGGAGTTTTGCACACATATATACAAAATAATTTTCTGAAGAATTCTGAAGATCAAAATTGCATACATTTCTAGGACTTTTTTATTTGTTGTTGTTTCTTTCTTAAAAATTAGCAGTCATCACAGTTGAGGAGGAAATATAAATCCTAGCATTTAAAATACAAAATAAAAAGATTATATTTATAAATTTTGAGAACAGCAATCATTTGTACTTTATTTTCCCACTGGAAATAAATATGCTACACGGGGCATTGTTAAGGCATTACTGTAAGGAAAGGTAGACAAATCCTTATTATATCTTTGTAATATATAGTTGTATCTCTTTCAACTCTGTTTAATTCTGCAAACATTATAATTTACAGTAGCAATTCTCTACTAATCAGGAGCTATTATTGTAGAGTTCTTTTTTCCAGGACATTTTAGTGTTAAAAATTATAAAAGATGTCAGTCAGTTTTGAGTGCAGTGCAATTATTTTTATGACTGATAAACTGAATGAATAACTCCCTGTGTGCAACATCAGCGGAGCAGGTTTGAACAGTCCTTGGTCTGCTTTAGATTTACATGTCTATACAAAGATGTGCAAATCTTAAAAAAAGTCATTGCTGCACAATAAAACAATTGGAGTAGAAGCATTCCTACTGAATATGTTTGCTATCTTTCTCATAACACTGTAGTTGCAAAAATGTATACACACACCAGGTCAAAGTCTTTGTACACTAAGGTACAGCTAATGAGGTTTCTTTTTCTGAGATAAACTGATGGGATTGTGAAGATTCCTGGAATGATAACAAAAAGGGGGTGTGCTATGGTGGGTCTTGACGTCACTAAAAACAATGTGGGTAGATAACTTTTAGTTGGCACCTGAAGCATCAAAACTAAAGATAAAGAATGCTTGAATGACAAGAGGCAACATCTTTCCTGAACAGGGATTATCCTACAGAGACTCAAGAAAACCCCAGGGCAAAGGTAAGAAAAAAAAAACAGTTTTAGCGCAACATCCCTTAATTACATACAGATGTTTACTAAGAAATGTAGCTATATCATCTGCATGGCAGAAAAAAAACAGGGATTTTATTCCTCTGTCTGTTATCAATTAAATCATCAAAACAAAATTATCATTCAAATTACAATGTATCATTTCACTTTTAGAATGTATGGGGAGGAGGCAATCTATGGAGCAGAAATCTGCTAACCATCAAAGCAACAAAGAAACATTAAAGTTCAATGGACGGTTTGTTCATGCATGTTTTAATCTAGTTTTTTAAAAATGGAAACCATGTTCACGTGGTCAAAATAACACTTGCGTCAAAGAAGCCTTTGAGGTTCAATCCAGTGAGACAGTTGATTTTTTTTTCTTTCTTTCCTTTTTTTTTTTTTATATTTGTTATACCCCAAAATGTTTTCAAGAGGGGAAAAATGCTCCCTGGAGAGCCTAAGAAGGTGGCACTGCTAGAGTTTCTATGTGGGAAAATATCTGCAGCAAGGCAAGTTTTTCACAAGCATAGAATATCAAATGCTTAGTTTCCAACTGTATTCCCTTGAAAAACAGTTGCAAATGAGAACTGGTTTCTATTAATCCTAGGATTCTATTGCTTTCCATCATACAAGTGCTATACTTGTTCAGCATTACATTTTTTTTTTACCTGTGTTTGAAATTAATTGTCCAACTTTAGAAATGCATTTAATTGTTGCTTTTTTACTGCATATATATATTGCTTTAATTAATTAAATGACACATAAATAATTTCCTATCATTTTTAAACTGGCAAGACTGAAATGGGTTAAATATACTTTTTTGAATAAATCAGATATATGTTTTAGTGGGAACAGGTATGTTGGCACGAGAAATGAAAGTCCTTCACTAATATTCACCTTAGGATCTTAGACACTATCTCTGGTTGCTTCTGTTTTTTCCACTAGCAGTTATTTTGGGAAATTATTCCCCACACGGATATCAATATTTTCTCTTGCTCTGAAATTGAAAACCTTTCTTCCTTCTTAGATTAAGCAACAGGTATTCCGCTGCACTGCCTGATGCAATACTTACCTGGCACAAAAGGTCATATTCATAAAAGAGCTTTCTGTGGTCCAGATTCTTTAATGCTTTCCTTTTAAAGATGAAAAAAAGGACACAAATGATTTTATTAGAGATACACAAAAAGTCATAATTACATAGTCACAGAGATTATTGTCTCATTAAGGTAACCTTTAAGCAAGGATGGATTTTTCCACAGAGTTCACGTAGAGGGACTGGAAAGAAACCTCCGTTGGTGCACATGCTCATGTGCTCCAACACCAAGTCCAGGCACACGATTAACATCTGAAATTTAACCTGAGCATTGCTGAAGCTTTCCTGTTGTCTGTACAGAAGGACAAGATATTCTAGAAAAGAGAATCTTTCTCTAATATGCAAACATATTCAATTTAAAACCAGCTGCCCTTTCTCATCAGACCAGGTTGCATTTGTCACATTCAGAGGTCTATCTCGAATGTCTTACATGGGCATTACAATTACAAGGATGAATGAGGAGCCTGGACTACTCTGGAATTTATTGTTGCATTTACTTTTCCAAAATAAATGCATATTACCTTAATTAAAAGGCAAATTGTACATATGCATGTGCTATCTCTTTGCTCCGTGCAATACGCATGTGTGTACTCACAAAGCCGTAACAGCACAGCAGCACCAAAATGTCTCATACTAAGAGCAGGGGCAAACTTTTGCCATCCAAGGGCCTGTCCTTTACTGCCAGACCTGTACAGACCTGTACAGAAAACAAATTCAAATCCACAGCAGAAATGAGAAAACTGCATAGATTTGGTGAGTTTGCTTCCAGTGTGCTGCATGGCTGAGGGTGCATTACCTCAGACAGGTGATCCCAAAAAGATTCTGCCTCACTGTATCACAACCTTTCACTGCTTGTTATTCTCCAAAACAAAAGTCAATAGGATTAATTCTAATTCAGGACTTGCTCAGTTTTCTCTGTGTAGTAGCATGCACCTTGCACACACCTTTAGCCACTGTCAGAAGTGCAGAGTGACAGTGGTTTGTCACCATTCACTGCACAGTCCATTCTCCCTTGCTCTACAAGTGACTTCGGAAGAGCTGTCACGAGACACTGAAAGGAATTTATTGTTTTTCTGAACTGGAAACCGTGCCTATGTGGGTTTTGGAGGTAAGGCGCTGCTGAGACTACAGTGTATTCCAGCTGGCTCAAAGGCTAGACGTGCCTCCGAACTTGTATCTTCCTCAACTTCCATGTGCCAAGAGGAGCTTCTGGGCATCCTCAGCAGCAGGCCCAGTCCTCTGCCTGCCTGAAGCATGTCTGAACCTGAACTGGGTCCTGTGGCAAGCAGAGCACACCTTCAGACTCAGCTTTTAAATCACGCTTTCCACAGACTGTCAGCTGCAAGGCTCCGGATGATAAGCTTGCTGGCGAGCTTTGTGCTTCTTCGCTGAACTTAAAGCCTCAGGGCGGAAAGGCAGCGTGGATTCCTGGCCCTTTCATCCTAACTATTAACTGATCTGCAAGCACCTCACACAAGATATGCTATTACAGCACCACAAAGGGTCCTTAAAACACTGGCTGCATTAGCTGGTAGTTCTGCAATGCAGCATGAGCCTCGGCTCTTAACAATGAATATTTAATTCCTCTTTAGTTATTTTTGCTTATTGTTCTGTTTGCAGAATATTCCTGAAAACAGGTAGTTGCCTTCTCTTATATGCGTTTACTACTCAAAGCTCTTCTTTGAGAAGCTGCTGCACTTGAATACACACTGGAAGTACTTTATAAGAAGCACTAGGTTACTGGAGCTATTTTCATTGAAAATATACAGTAATCAAATTATCACAGCACTTAAAATCAGTCTCAAGGGGTAAATACTTGCAATTACGCATGTGAAGTTTTGCTTTCTGCAAAATCTCCGCAGTGATAACTTGAAATGTGCTGTTTGATGAATATATACACTGTAAACTCATTTCCTATTTATAATGCTTACAGATAGAGAAGCAATGTTTTACAAACTAAACATATGCCCTTTCTGCCACTGCAGAACAGATACAGTCAAACTCAGATTTCTGAGATCTGGGAAGCAAAGAGTTAAATGATGTGGCCTTGCATCCTAATTGTGCCCTCTAGGATCTGTAATTGCTGCCAGGGGTTCTCTAGAGGTATTTTCTGATGAATTCAGTGTATTAGCCATATCTGCAGAAACAGAGGGATGTGCTGAAGCAGCGTGGCGTGACTGTGGTCTGAAGCTTTGGCGAGTACTGGTGTCTCTGGGTGTGCATGCGAATCCCTGCAAGTGAGCCCTGATTTCATTACCAAAGCAAAAAGATATCAACATCCATGGGAAGATCCAATATACCTTATTTCTGCACTGTTATGTACGTATTATATCAGTGGTAGGGGACTATGATCGTCAACAGCTAAATGGGAGATGTGTGTGGTCTGTGGGTTTAAAGGCTGGTAACTGAAAGAAAAGTGTTAGACTGAGTCATCTGTGCAGGGGCGAAGGCACTGTGTTGAACAAATGCAAAAATCAGTTGATGTGATGCTCTTTCGATGGAATAAACTGTGTGTTTGACTGTAGGGCAGGTAAATTCTGCTCACAACAGCTCGTAGGTGAATTACACAGTCAGGGTTAAAGCTTAATCTTGAATTCCTCATTTTTCAGAAATTTAAACTGATGTTAGCTCATGCATCTCCTTGTTTTCAGAAGCTCAGAAGTTACCAAACCTGACTCTCAAAAGGGCACAAAATACCTCTAAGCAATCCTAAATTTGCATCAATAGAGGGATTTGTTGTTCTTGTGATTTGTTCTGGTCACTGAATCTGCCTGGGAGGAGTTGCTTTTTGCTGATTTTTAATGAAAGAGGAACCTTTATTGCAGGCACGTATGATCATTGTGTACAACTTTTCTGCTGCTTATGACAAGAAGGTGATTTTGGTCACATGAATAAATCCGTGTATTTGACTTGTTCTCCCTACAACCTGTCCCATCCTCCAAAATGCCTAGTTTTACCTCTCCTTATACTGTTCCTAGTCATCTCCTCTTTCTCTCATAGAAATGTTTTGAAGCTATTAGCACGTAAACCTAAGCATCTCTGGCACTCTGTGGTATACACGTAGGCTGAAGAACTGCCAGCTTCCATACTCAGCCCTATGATCCCAGGTCCCCTGTGTATGCATGCACACACAACCCTTGATGCCTTCCACCCACCTGGGATTTTAGCTCTTGAAGTAGGAAGACCTATGTTCCTGGACTTCCCCTAGATGTCAAGTCCTGCTCCCTTACCTCTAACCAGCTGTCCCGCAACATACAGGATAGTTCAGTTTTCACTGAAATCAGCTGCATGAAAGTCAGAATCAGTAGCTTGTCCATGAGTCCTGTTAGCCATCCTGCCTCTATGCAAACTGGCAGGCTGGAAAGCCTAGAAACTTGTACCTGTACAGGACAGTCCTTCCCAAATAAACATCCTGCTCCACCAAAAACTCAACTATTTATTGAAAGTGGTGTTCTACCACACACTGACTGAAAGAAACACTGAGTGACTGAGGCCACTTTGGGCATGATCCAATGTGATCTCCATGTTTACACACACAAGAAATCACTGCTTAGAGCTTTTTTCTTCTTCTTCTTCTTCTTCTTTTTTTTTTTTTTTTTTTTCAAATGACATACAAAAACATCTTTCTTTTTTGAGGCTAAAAAACCCAGATATTTAGAATTTCTGACTCAGGTAGCATCAAGCTCAAAGCCCTACCAGTATTATGTAGTCCAATTATGTGTTTCTGAATCTTAACCTGATTGGAGAATGTGCATAATAGTTAAAAGCATATAGGAATTTAGAGAAAAGGCCAGTTAGAATCCTAACTTCGCAAAAACTGCAGTATTTATATAAAAAAGGAAGCAACTATAAAGGATAAAAATAATAATTAAAAAAAAACCCAACTACTGAAGTTATTGCATTTCTCACTTGTAATACATTATGTCATGATCACGTGGGATGCTCAGCAGGACAAATAAAGAGAGATTACCTGACCAAAACAGCTTATGAAGTCCTGATATTTTAAACACTTTACAGGGTGTGGTGTTTACACTCTGAAGAGTGCCATTAAGTTCACTGCAACTATTCTGAAAAGAAAACCGTGTCCCTGGCTTCAATGAGACTACTCACAGTAATGAGCATCTTGCCCAGCAGTGTCTGGAGACTATTATTAGTTACACACTCTTTGCACTTGCCTAGGAGCCAAGTCATGGATTTGGACTCCTAGGGGTTAACTGGGACAGGGCCCAGAGTCAATATAGAGAATAAAATGGATGGGGAAAAGGGTAGAATTAGGATGAAAGTGAGAAGAATAGGAAACAAGTGACATGGCATTGTTTCTTGGCAAGTTGTTCCATATATTTCAGACTTAGGATTTTAAAAAGCTAATAATAATGGCTTTGTTTAATCAGAGCCACATTCAGCACAAAAGTTATTTACATCTTTTAACCGACCTCTGAAGGGCTCCTCTATCCTGGCTCACTTAACCCTTTTCCTGCCTCCTCCACCATTGCAAATTTTGCAAGCATATTTTTTGGCAAGCTGCTGCAACACAAGCTGAGCACTGCCTGCTCTGCTGTGGTGCGGGGGAAAGCTGTGCATGAGCTCTCTTCTGCAGCTCCTTCACTGTTTGAAACTTCGCTAGTTCCTTTTTTTTTTTCCTCACTTCCTCTTAAATGTATTTGTAGTGACTGAGATAGGTTAAATGGTTTCTCTGAACAGTCAGAGTATGAGAACACCCTGAAAAACAGTGTTTTCCCTATCTTAATGTTTGTGACTATGTGAATATGAATGTATGAATAAGTGCAGCAAAGTAATTCTTGAGAAGGCACAAGTGCAATGTGGCAGCTTCTTTTTCTTCATTCACATCTTTTTCCAAGTAAAAAGCATTCAAATAATTTAGATTAAAAATATATAATGAAAACATGCTTAAAAGCTGAAACCTCTTAACCACATAAAGACTAGAATATTGTGGGGGACAGAGGGTTAACAGAGCCGTAGCAGTTACAAAATTGAAAAAAAAAAAAAAAAAAAGCACAATTCTTTACAAATACATGCAGTGTGGGAGGAAGGAAGGACTTGTGGTTTTGGCACTTAACTGGTGCTCACAAGAGCTAGATTCTGTTTCCAGGTCTGCCCCAGAGTCTGTTTATAGATGCTACACATTGCAAATAATAAATAATAATAATTCTAGGCACTTCTGCAAATTATTATCATCTCCCTTGTAAAAGGGGAATAAGAACAGGTCTTTTCTCCCATTCCCTGATTTTTTTATGCACGAGTACTGTATGAGCATCAAAGATGCTCAAAGCATCTGCGGTGCAGAGGCATCCGAGTCACTGCAGGTACCCACAGCACTTGGTGTGTTAGCACTGATCCTTAGTCGAGCCTAATAAGTCTTGTCAGAGGGACAGTCCATCCCACCAAGCTACAAGGCACTGCCTTACAGCAGCTAGACATCACTTAAGTACAGCATGCATCACAGTGGAAATTAATTATCAAATAATAATGTTTCCTTCCCAAAAATTCAGATGATTGTTAAAACAGTTATAGGAGATGTTCAATTTATGTTAAAGTCCTCAACACAATGTTTTTAATTGAAAATATTCTATGCTGTTAAATGAATGCAGTGTTTGATGTCCAGTGATTCTTTTGATTACCTGGCTGGGTTTATTTGCCCCACTCAAAGTGAACATATGAGCTAAGGAGCAAGAAAAATCTTCGTTGAAAGTAAAGATAGGGATTTATAATAATTGTCACAAAGAAAGTCTTTGGGAATTATGAGAGTTGTCTATTATTACACCATTAAACTTGAAAAGTTTTCTGGTAGCTGACACCAAAGGTTCAATTACTACGAGCACTTCTCCTTGGCCTACATTTGCCTCCATTTAAGAACATAATTTCAAAAAAGCACTCATTTTTTCCACTGCTTGCAAAGAGAACAACATTAGGCCAACAATGACTGTCTTTGAAAAGTTTGCCCAAAAGCTCCCCCTCTAGATCTCCATAGACTGTGAGTTCCTACTTCATCCTGAGTAAAAGTTTGCTCTAACTTTTTTCTTGCCTTCATCTCATAGTAGGTAATGAGCCCTCCATTAAGAAAACATTGTCTTTAAAATGACTGCAATGGAAAAAAGAGCCAGGTGGGTTTTCTGGTGAACTACAATTTCTGAAGAATAAATAAATTGTAATAATAATAAGATCCTGACTATTTTTCTTAAATTATGGTTGTTTCTTTTTCCTATGCTCACAGATGCTCACTCAGCACTTGGAATCTGGAATTCCTCTGCATTCATCAGTTTCCATTTCATTTATTTTCTTTGTTTTTGCAGAAATTGATGTAGAACAACTCATTTTGATTTCCTTTTGCTACATTTCATTGCTGATAGTTTGAAGTCATCAAAAGTCACTGGTCTCTTAGGAGCCTTGAAAATAAAGTGCTCAAATATTAACTTAATTCTGGACTTTGGTAACTAAGTTTCAGAATTTAAATAGCTGTAGTGTTGTTGTTATTGCCATTACTATTATTGTTCATTTTTCCCATGAGTCACCACAATATCTTACGATTCTGTAAGTTAGACCATACAGTTCTTGCCAGGTTACTTCTGAATTCAGCTTAAACATTTATACTAGAGTGGAACATCCCTTTTAATAAGATCAATAGTCTTGATTTAAAGATGCCTAATTATGGGAAATTTGCCGTAGTCCCTGGAAATCTTATCTGCAGAATGATTGTTCTTACTGTTGTGCCAATATGAACTTTGACTGTTTTCATATTTTTTATTATTCTAATACTTGAGGCTTATATATACCTTGAGGCTTATATACCTTGAAACAACAACTTTCTCCAAGGGGAAAAAAATATGAAGGGGACATGCTATTGGCTAGTGAACTATGAATGAAGTGATATTCTACAATAACATGGGAATACAAATACCTATTCCAATTTTAAACTGGGACCCTGCTTATCCAACAAATAAATAAAGGATCAGGATATTGTCTTGTGGCCTGAGACAAGAAATATGGCAAGATACATGGCAGAGAAGTGGTAGGCATGGGTCAGAGACAGGGAAAAGAGGTTATCTTATGTTCATTTCTATAGATACTTGTTCTGAATGCATGCTATTGACTGCATTCTCATTTTGCATTTAATTTGTATAGTTTAACTTCAGTGAATTGGCACGGGAATAGTGGTCAGGGCTGAAAAGAGAGTGGAACTGATTCATATTCATCACAGATCTAGCATGCTGAGCAGTGTCTGGTCTTTAATTTTGTAAAGACTCCTCGTGATATTTGATATTAGGCTACAAGTCATAGAATGTACTGTTGTAACTTGTACAACATCCTAAATAATTTTGAATTGGCTTGTGTTCAGTTCTTCTGAGTTTTTGGGCTTCCTTTTTTTCTAGTATACATAAATTATTCTTTCCAATCCCATTAATGTTAAATATGCTTTCTGAGTTGTCTTCCAAGAACATTTTCTTTAAACAGAGTCTACCTGAGATAAATTACTTTTTTTTTTTTTTTTTGCAAAAACTTACAACACCTGAATAAAGGAACTTTTCTTTTTTTTTTTTCGCAAAAACTTACAACACCTGAATAAAAGACCTTTGGGGCTTGCTGTCTTTGTATTATGATTTATTTGTTGATATAGAAATGATCAGACTATGTAGCAGGTCTACTTTTCTTCCTCGTGTACTAGTAAAGCTACTATTATCTGGCCACATACTGAGAAATCCTGCCCCAGACAGCCAAGAGCAGCATCCTGATCAGTCTTCCATTCAGCCCTTCACATCCTTGTGCCAATCTCAACCCATTACAAATACTCAGCTGCAACTGGGACGACTGTTCAAAAGTGGGAATCTGGTAGGAATTTCTGTATTTACTCTCCTAGTAGCAGCAACAGGAGGAAACACTGAAATGGCTCTTAATTCTCATATCCCATCCGTTAGTGACTTTCAGGGAGTTTGCCCCTGCAAAAACACATTTGCCCCATCTATGCACACCTACCTTAGCATATGAACAGTAAAAGTCACTAGTCACTGAAGGAGTCACTGAAAGTCCATCATGCCAGCATGATGCAGCACATGGTGACTGGTCACCTGTAGCATAGACCACTTGTGGAACAGGGAGTTACAAGATGACTTTTTCCCTTCCACAAGGTAAACCTCAAGATTTTTGCCACAAGATGAAACAATTCCCTCCTCCTGATCTTTACCCATACCTCCTTATGTAGCAGAAGAAGCAAATATCACTCCCTTTCTAATGAATGTTCTACTTTATTCTTATAAAATTCATTTATACCATTCACTTTAGTCTGAATGAGGATACAGTATAACCTTCAGAATTCTGGTTTTTTAACTACACTTATTTTTAGATCACATTTATTTAGCTCAATTTAGAAGATAGCAGGAACACACAGTTTCTGAGTGTGCAACTTTTGTGATAGACAGACCTTAAATACAGACTATGCATATGGTGATACGAATGTTGATTCTGTGTTGATTTCAGAGCAGAGCAGGTTTGCTTTTTTAATATATCTGAATTACACGATGCACACTTTTCATATAGATCAGAGATGAGAGACTTTGTGTAAGAAGCTGATTTTAAGAAATAATTGCACAGACATTTGGCAAATAAGAAGGCAATTACAGGCACATGTAAAATATAGATGAAAAAGTTCTGTTACATACAACTGTATATTTATATAAGAAAGAAAGCTAATAGGTTATAAAAAATAAAATAATGTGGAATTTGAAACAATGAAGACTCTCAAACCAAAGATCTCAAAGGTTCATTTGTTCAGCAGCTAAGAGTTCTGCATGATCTGGGTGGGACAGGAGCAATCCTATGATGCAATCACTGCCAACTTCAGGTCAACATAGCACGTTGCATGACATGAAACAGAAATGCCAGTAGCTCCCATCGCTGTGGCCCCCTTGGGAGGGGAAGAAGAGTCTATGAATCCCTAATGCTATTCTACCCATCTCTAAGTTAGAATAAGCCTGTAATAGTTTTAAACATCTCAATCAGGTTTGCACATACAATGTCCATAGCTCAGTAAAACTGTTTTTGTAGATGCCTAGTCAATCTGTAACACCCAGCTTCTATATTTTAGACTCTGTTAACTTTAGGATATTCAGGAAAACTTTACTCTCACTCCTAAAATACATCTACGAGATCTCTGATGGAGTCAGCAAACATCTTGTGGCACTCAATCATAAGAAGTTTGGATCAAAAAGATTGGCCAACTGAGATTGAGCATAGTCTTCTGCAAGAGTTACATCAGTAATATTTAGAAATATATTTAATCTCCAAGAGGAATTTGTCTCCACCTGAAGTAGCCAGTATCTAAGAATCTGCTACCAGGAAATAATTTCCTTTAAGAATGTGTAAGTCAAATACATCTAACGTTATTTTAATTCATTCATTAAAAAAAAAAAAAAAAAAAAAAAAAAGTCTCTTAGAGATTGGGAATGAAGGGAAGTGAGAGATGGAAAAACTGAGCAGACACTGTGTTCTATTAATTTGCAGGAGATACTTTTATGCTATCTTCACCCACCAAAAGGAATATAGGTGTGGACAACTAAAGACTCTCTCACGTAGAAGATTACACTAGAAGTTATACTCTTAAATTGTAGTTGAAAATTTATAGAATAAATTTCTCTATGGACTGTACAAGCAGTATAAAAGCTGTAAACTATTATCCTGTCCATTTCTAATGTAGTCATTGAAATACAGTTGAATCCTTTTTTTTTCCCCATCTTAAATGAGCGCATAAATTACGGACCAGTGAAGGTTTTTTCTTGATTTTTTTTTTAATCTTATCATATATGAATTTCCATTAAATGTTCCTTCTTTACAGGAAGAAGCTTGGCTGCCTTTTGTTGCCAGGTACACCATTAGGGTTTGCAATTCTTTTACCAGCTGAAGATGTTTCTTCATCTTTTTGATACAGTCTCTTTTCTAACACATACAGAGAGCAGAGTCTCCACCTAATGAGACAGACAGGACTGGATGAACAGAGTGAGGGAACTCTTAACTTTTTTTTTCTTTTTTTGGTGGGGGTGCATTGGCAAATCTTCTACCATTAATTATAGAATAAAGTGATGGAAAAAGTCTAATAGATCATCAAATCCAAATCCTCAATGTAAGATGATTCCCTGCATTACACTTAATATTTTTGCTCAGAATAATTTTAAAGGGTTTCCACTAGATCCCTTATGAGCTTATTTCATAGCAGTGTTTCATGCTATAACTCCTACTCAGGGAATCCTAAATAATTTCTGTCCATCCTTTCCATTTTACCTGCCAGATATTTGTAGCGTGTTATGTTTCCCCTTCAGTCACTATGTTGCCAGCTTTTCCCTCAATACATTAGGGAAGACTGTTATACCTATCCAGGGCTGCCCATCACTTTTTGCTGCAAAGACCTGGTTTATGCTGTTCATTCTAACTTGGATTGTTTGAACAGAATTTTTACTCCATAAATGAATTCTTGAGCTTACTTCTTTAGACAGTGTTGGACAGAACAAATCAGACTTTTCTGAGACTGCCTTAAAGGGAGAAAAAATCTCCTAGAAGAGAGGAAAAAAACTACATTCATTTCTCTTGGGAAGTTGTAACAGACATGCGCCTTGTGGCAGACACTTGGCTTCTGTCTTCAGATAAGGATCACCCATCGCATTCAGCCAATGTTTTTGTCATCCTATGCCATCATGAGACGCATTCAAACTTTGCATATCTGGAAAAAAATAATAAAACAAGCAAGCAAGCAAACAAACAAACAAAACATTAGCTGCACAGACTTACTGGAGCCCTGTTGTGCTCACTGCATTCTTCAAAATTTCTACCTTAATTTGGTAAAGTCAGCATCAGAACTGAGAACTGAAACTGTGACAGAGTTCACTTCAGGGGGGCTGAATGGTTAGCAAAAGTCCTTGTCTATAATTTTTGTCTTAGCTGTGGCCAGTGTCAGAACTGTGAGCAGGAAAATGGGCTTTGTTGTGTTCTCATGCTCCCTTTGCTAAAACACTTGTAGATAGTAAAGACAGGGAATATCTTGACTAATGTGATGAGATAAGGAAGGCAACAAATGCTATGAGAAAACTAGAAGAAGAAAAAAAAAAGTATGAGCAAAAAGAGAAACCTAAGGAGGAGGGATTATGGGCAAATACAGAAGAAATCTGAGGCAGAGAATGAGGGAGAGAAAAGAAGATAGGAGAGGCAGGAGCTGTGGGAGGTAGAAGGCCAGAATAGGGATTAGACCAGAGGAGGTAAACACGAACCAGGATGTGAGCATCGAAAAATGCATGGTTGATGGATCATACAGCTACAGGCTGTATCATCATGAATATTCACAAAGGGACTGAATTAAAATTGCACAGGCACTTCCTACCATTTGAATGCTTGATTTTGCAACCTGAACATTCTTTTATTATAATTTTTTTAAATGTAATTCTCTGTAGATATACAGACTAGCGTTATGCATTTAGATTGTGTTGCATACATATAATCATGGTTAACTTCTTTGTATGGAGATGCTATGGTACAACTTGCCACAGGCTCATGCCTTCAGCTCTTTTCACGTGCCTGTAGCCTCAGTCTTATTTGATCAGTATGTAATCACTTTTGTCACTCTTCTCTGAATTCCTTCCAAATTACTAAGGAGGTGCCTAAGACTGAATATAATAATTTGTCTGTGGTCAGACCAAAGTTAAAGGGAAATAATCTTACACTGCATGACCCCTTGCATAGCTGATACTTCCGCCAGTTACCCTCTTTTGCTGTCATACTACTCTACAAATTCACATCTAATTACCTGTTCAGTATCATACCTCAGTTTCATGAGTACTTCTCCAGGTTTTTCCTACTGCTAAACATGTGTGTTTCTGCCTGGAATACAATCCAATATGTGTGAAGGTGGGATGAGGGTGGAAGCAAACTGAAAAATGCAAGTATTAACTCAGAAGAGCAGCTAATGTGCTATTCTAGAAGCTATTCTGATAGTGAAAGAATAGTGATTCCACCACTCTCCAACCTGGAAAGGAAGTCTAGAGGATTAGATCCAGTCTGTCTTAAATAGAAAATTAATTCTCTATAAAGATTATGATAAAATAAAATACTGCTCAATTTCTTTTCTAGTATACATGCACCTAAAGCTGTCTATCTGCTTACACAAAGAAGCAGAAAGATGACAGCAATAAAAGCAAATTAGGAAGCATTCAAATCTGAGATGCAGAGCAAAAGGACACGGGAAGAAAACTGAGGTCAGCACATTTGAAAGGTAATAAGAGGAAGGCACTGGATATATGGAGGACAAAAGGAACTATAATGACACCTGATTGATTACTAACAAAATCTGAACAATGAAAACAGAGCAAAAGTGCAAAATAATGTGCATGGTTTATGTTTGAAGAAAAAATATGTGATAATATAAGATATTAATGGAATATTTTCTACTTTAACAGGGAGGAAGAATGACGATAAACAGAGCTACTAAAATTAGACATTTTAAAATCAGCAAGTCCAAATAATATGTATCTAATAACTTTTAAAGAGTTGTCTAGGGAACCCTGGGAAAATGAGCAGGAGACTAAAATAAAGCTAATACTATACTAACAAATCAAGACTCTCTGTTTCTACTAAGTCTTTGCAGCCATCAGTTATCTTGACCTGCTGTTTATAACATTTTTATCAATTTCTTGGGTGGGATATAAAAGTTATACATTTTTACATGGTGCAAAGTCTGGAAGATAGATAAATAACACAGAAGACAGGCCTTTGGTACAGAATGACCTAGTAAGCTTGTTGTGGTGAACCAAAGTGTTTCAAAATGGGAAAATGCAATGTTGTGAATACAAGAACAAGGAAAGTAATCCATAAAGAATTGAGGTCATGGTCTGAAAAAGACTTAGATGGTTAAGTTGGATAGTCAGCTTAATGAGAGTTGGGACAGCAATGTTGTAGTCAAAAAGCCATTTTGGAAATCTTTATTTGCCAAAGTTAAATTACCACTACATTGAAACACTGTGTCCAGTTCTGCTGTTCTCAATTTAGCAGAGAGAAGAAGAACTCAGAGTTCCTGGAGTATTTAGATATATTGGAGAACATAAAGGGTCTGGTTTGATAGAAACATATATACAGATGGGGACAAAATTTGATAATAAAGGGTTTCTCAGTCTAGCAGACATAACAAGATCTAATGCTGGAAGGAGAAGCTAAACAAATTCCATTAGAAATATGGAACATGTTTTTAACATTAGAACAAAATGCCAAATGTTGTGGTATAGCTTCTATCACAGGAATTGCTTTTATCAGGGTTGGACGCGTTACTGAACCACAGCTGTTGGAGATGAAGCAAGAATTAAATCAGAAAGAATAGTTGAGTCCATGTTACCATTATATATTAGATAATCACTAATTTCATGCTGATCTTAAAGTTTCTGAATATATTACTCTAGGTGCAAAAAATTGAATATTTTCAGGTTTATTGTCCATAGATTACTTCTGCTTTTGTGTCTCTGACTCTGTATAGTGATACTAGACAGATAATATTTGTATTCTTGTGACAACCCTGGGACATAACCACTGGAAACCCTAAATACTGCCATAATTCAGATATATATCCAAAGGACTTTTCTAGCCCTTAGGAGATTGGGGCAGAGTTATTAGTTTAAAATCAAGGCAAAGCTTTTTCAATTTTTAGCAAGCCTCTCCAAAGTTTTTGACTTTCAAGCCATGTCCTCTACCTTTCACATTTGTATGATCACCTTTTCATATTTAAAATGTTTTTCTTTGCTGTGAAAGAGAAACTGCTAAAGTTCTACTAGTTCAATAAAACTAGTGAGACTAAGGTTATCTGTAAATTTAAACACATATGTGTTCCCAGGATCAAAATATCCATAATTATACAGGAAGTACAGTCATGTAAATAAAGTAAACACGTTGAAAATGTATTGGGAAATGTTTACATTTGCTCTTTGAGGTATAATAATATTAACTACAATGATTATAGGCAAACTCATATGTTGTTCTCATAATAAGTACATATACATAATTTGATACCCGGTAAATAGCAGCAGGAACCCTTTCAAGAAGCCTCTTTAAAGTATGATCACGTATATCCCATGAGCACATCACAATGTTCCTCTGTGAAACTTTGATCAGCTGTTTCTTTTCATTAAATGAAAATTCTCAGAGGAGTATCTCATTCTGGCCTCTACACTAAGTACTTGTACTTAGTTGCACAAAGTTAGAGTAAGTCTATCAATCAAGGTTGCTTTTCTTCACAGTTCGATTGCTCAGTTAAATAAGTCACAAGCTAAAATGGTGGCAGGAAAGTACTATATTTGGCAAAGCTAGAATGTTCTTATCTGCGGGACACCATATACGTGCCTTTTCTGGGCATTTCTAGGAAACAGGAATATAGCAGTTGGATGATGACCGACATAAATTAACCTGCATGAAACAGACACAACAAACCAGTTATTCAACATAGTGCTCCTTTTTGATTTGACATTCAATGCATGGCCCTTACTAGCCCGAGCACTCCTGAGTGCAGATATCTATTCATCCCATCTGGAAGACTGTGCAAATCATGTTGGGGTGGAACACTAAAGCAAGACATTGCGGCTTGAAAACAGTGTTAGCTGCTGAGGTTCTGCTGCACACCTGAGATGTGTCCAAAGGCAATTTATCAACCTGTTGCTCTTTGCACTTAGAACTTGTTTAAGGCATTGTGACAAAGGCAGGCAAGCCCTGAGGCCTTTGGGTCAATGTTCCTAAGTCAGTTTTGGAGTACATTCAAGCATTGCTAATTTATAGCTGTGAAAGGTGGAAGACATAGGTTGCAGAGTCTTTGGGTTTTCTGCAGATGTGGGTCCTGAGATGATTGTACTGAGTTTGTTCTAAGTTGTTGTTCCTGTTGTTAGAAGAATGTGGCACATGAGCACTGCCCAAGGAATGGGAAAATCTGGGACCTCCTGTGTTAATATCCCCTGGAAAGTTTCCTCTGAATCCTGAACAGAGCAGAATCACCACCTCATAACCACATCTCTTGCACAGGCTGTTGCAAAATCATCACATGGAGGTGGTAGAATCCAAACTTTACACAGGAGGAACTCAAGACAAAGATCTCAGTTTAGCCCTTTTACTCCCAAAGCCTGGTGACCCCACTTCCAGGATGGAGGGAAGCCCACAGACACATAAGCCTTCCCCAATTCCGGCTCAGGGGCTGCTGGCTGGAACTGAAAACGCAGCAGGTGCGGCCAAGGCTGCTGATTCAGCTCATTCCCAGATAATTCTCACCATCTTTCCCTGATGGAACTTGTGGGAGGGTTGGCAGGGCAAGAGCCGGAGCAGCAGTAGATCACATTGTAGCAGCAAAGGGAGAGTGGTAGCTCGTGCGCGGGTGGGAGTGGTTTGGTGAGCTCCACAGGAAGGGCAAGTGTTGGAGCTGTGACCGCGTTGCCAGCCTGCCCTCCGGCCCTGTGCCTAGTCAGCGCTTTCACAACATCTCTGATGGTCTTGCCTCCTGCGCCAGTAGCCACAAGCTCTGTGTGACCTGGCTGAATAGCACGGTCTTTCATAGCTACAAACTGAGCTAGAGAGGACTCTGAATGACCAAATGACTAATCCATGTCTATGACCTCCAAACTGGGTCCCGAACGTTAAGGGAATAGCTCTCTGTGAATAATAATAATAAAAAGAAAAATAAATCAGTGAGAAGCTCTATCTAGCTAATCTTGCTATCTAATCTTACTATCTATCTTGCTAATCAAGTTACTTTTTTCAAAGTTCTTCTCTACTGAGGTTTTAGAAACTTGATTAGGCCTGATGCCTGAGTGTCAGCTACAAGGAAGAAACACAAAACAGAAATATGAATGTTCAAGTTAAGACCAGTTAATATAAAATATGTTCAAATAAAGATTCATTTGAATGGTTAATGCAGAAATTTTAATACAGAAGGGGATTAAAAGATGACATTGGTTGTGGTAGCTTTATATTTCATGTGCTGAAAACAGAAGTTCTGACAAACCCTGAATCCAATCTGTTTGTGTAAGTTGGGAGAGGATATATCAACATAGCAGATAAAACAATGTTTAAAAAACATTTAATGTTTTTAAATTTAATATTTTAAAAAGTGGCATGATAAATTGAAAAAAAGAGGAAGGGATAACAAATATGAATAAAGCCCAGGGCTAGGTGAGGCAACTTCCTGAAGCAGGTAACTGGGATAACAACTATTAGGATCTTGTTTCAGTTCTGTTGTGCTTCTGTGCAGTGGAGGTTATCACAATGTGATTAGAGTTAGCTGATAAGACTCCTTTTTTTTCCTATAGTTACTAAATTGCCTTAAAAAAATCATATAGCCACCTGTCTTTCCCTTCTTATTGCTTGCTCATGTAAGTAATTGTCACAGTTGCTAAGGAAATGTTATATAACTTTGAATGAGAGATGTTTTGCATAATTGTGATTAAGAGTGTAAATAGGTCTGAAGGAATATTTCTTTTCAAATGTGATCTAGAATGACGACAAAATTCAGTAATCCTACACTACATCAGCCATCCATATGTTCCTAGATAGCCCTACAATGGCTGTACAGAGTTTTTCTTAATAAGCAACTTTCTCAGTTCAAAAAGTTTGCAATTATCAGAGAAGCAAAGCTTCAGTATACAGAAGACCTGTCAGTCCAGTCTAGCAGGAGTCAATGCATTAAGTTATTTACGAGTAAGCTCTGCTTCCTTCTAAAACAGGGGTGTGAGAATTGTTCCCAGAGGGAGTTTGTTTTCTAATTCCATTGCTTCAGTTAACATTAGTATATTGTCTCACATAAAACAGTAATTTACTGTATTTATTGCTGTCATTGTTTGCAATGAGTTGTAACTTAGTTTTTTGTTTTTCTTTAAGCAGGTTGTGAGACAAAATAAGCTTTTTGCCTTTTTAATGTGAAAGCCCTGCTTGAAACACATACATGGTTTAAAATAAGTCACAATTTATTTTTGACACATATAAACAATTTAGTTTTTTTTAAAAGTTGCAATAATTTTTACCCACACAAAATAAAGAAGCAGAAAAATATGGAAATGAATGTGCCATTGTACTAGCATGGCATCATCTTCACTGTTGCAACGCCCATAGCTCTTCACTGAGAATGGTGGCCATTTTGTGCATCATGTTTACCATCCCCTTCTGCTTGCTGAGAGCACAAATGTCTTTGGAGTTCATTTGCTCTGTGGAAGATAGCCAGGACTGTCCTAGCAGTGCTGGGAATATAGTCCTTGGTTCTCCCAGGTGCCAAACACCTTCAATGTCTATTGCCTTCAAATTGAAGCAAAAGTAATTTTCTCTGGAAAACAATGAGTAACTGGAAACATGTATTGACACATCTCAGTCTCCAGAACCAAAGCATGTTTTGTGGAGCATAAATCTAAGATTGATTTGTTAACAACTGCTGAAGAAATGGTAGAAGCCTAGAGTAAGACCTGATGGCACAGTGATGTGCTTGTGGGTTCTATGCCACCCATAACTGGTTTTTACACTGTGGCGCATTTCTGTCGGCAGTCAGACTTTGGAAACCAACAAAGAGCTGGTTTGGGTGCTGGTGACTGCAAAGCCCTTCCTGACAGTTTGGTTACTTGTGTCTGATCCTCAGTTAGGTAGGTGTTCCACAAAGGCCGGCAATTTGCAGAGGAAGATGTGGCAATCAGCTGACATCAATTCACAAAGGGCTAGTTTACCTGGGAAGCGTCTCATGCTCCTGTATGGGAGTTGTATCTATCTCCATCAAAAAAGCACTTCCACGCAGACACAACACAGATTCACCTCTTAACCCCACAGGCCCCTACATACCAGCTCTGTCTGGAGGAAGGAATGTGCAGTCTGACTTTTCGTTATTCCTTGCTTAGCTTGCCCACTATGTGCCTGCTTGATGTGACCGTGCTGGATGAGAAGCTCTCTCTGGGAGCAGAACTTTTGTCCTTCAAAAGACTAAATTATTTCAAATTCTTTTGGTTTAAGTGAGACCTATGGCAAGACCTTCTGATAAGTTTGTTTTCATTTCAGAGTTCCTCTCTCTATTCAGATTTTCCACTTCGGTCCCACTCCCACCTGCCTACCTATGGTGTTCAAGATTAAATGCAGAGCATAATATGCACTAACCTAACTAGTGTCTGCATATTTGTCTTACCCTGGGAGTAGTTATTAGCTTGACTTCATTTGAAAGTTTATAACTTGGTGTCTCAGCAGCCAGAATCCATCCCAGAATCTTCTTGTTAAAGGCCACATAATAATAGCCAGCTAAAAATATGAGTAATATTTAGTGACAGTACTTCCCAGGCTTGCTTACAACAAGAGCTGCTACTATTGATTGATTATTTTTTACCATTTGAAAGGAAATTCTTTATTGCTGAGGACCTTTAGGAAATTAGACTAGAGTGATTCTTGCCATGAGAAGTATGAGAATGAAGTATGCTGTTCTTATTGCACTAACTTTCAATGTCTTGAAAGATATTCTTCCAATTTAGCTACATAGATCAAAGAAAACAAATCACATTAAGCTTCCTATTGCTTAAACAAACAAAAATTGACAAATGAGTTTTCTACAAATAGTGAGGAAAGATTTTGAAATATTAATCATTGATCTGAAAATATTTCTAAAATTAAAAAAAAATCTTGTACACATACTTGCATAGGCATTTTATATTTTTACCAGGGATGTGAACTTCAATTAAAAGTTTATCTTGTCAAGCATAGATAAATAGTAAAGGTAGAAAGCTAACAAAGTAACTCTAATCTTTGAACAGTTCTTGTGTCGATAGATCAGAAAATATTTACATTAATTATCAAACACTCAGCAAAAGTTACAATCATTATCCAAGATAAGTGATGAAGGAATCTCACTCTGCCTACTGCTTTGGAAAGAAGGATAACTGGTGATGTGATTATGGTTCAAATGCTTATGTATGAAAAGAGGTTCTGATTTGGCCAGAAATAAGGAAAAAAAAAGTAAAATAAAATAAAATAAAATAAAATAAAATAAAATAAAATAAAATAAAATAAAATAAAATAAAATAAAATAAAATACTGTAGTTATAGCCTTGGCACAGCAAGTATTGCATGTTCTGTGGCCAGAAATATGCAGGCAGGCAAACTAAAAGCTTTTAACGGTTCCTTCTGGCTTTAAGATCTATTTCTATGAAATACACTTCCCCTTGTTTTAATATTTATTTAGCAAACATCCCTACATTTACACAACATATCAAGGCAAAGCTTAGACAGAGGTTTTACACCAGAAAGGTGGGGAGATAGTGATTAATCATGTAATGCTGGGTGTGTATGCACACACATAGGTAACATCCCCAGTTGCTTAAACTGGGAGGTTGGGCTCCTTTAGTATATACGGACAAAAAGAGAAGAAACTTCTTCAAAGGGAAGTTTTTGGTAGTCATCACTCTCTTCATTGCCTGTGGTGGCTATGGAGACAAGTCTCCAAATGTTGGCTAGCGTTTCATGATTACTTTAAATCAGTTTCTATTGAAAAAGGAAGTCCTATCTGCTGCCCGCCCCAGATGTGTATCCGATAACTGACAATTAATAAAAGAGAGAAAAAAAATAAAGTCAAGTCCAACTGGATCAGTTGGCTTGTTTGGTTTACAGTGTGGCTGCAGTTTTGGTACAGAACATGCAAAACGGGTAGGAGGATGTGATTGGGAGAAGTCCGAGCTTGTCCGGTCTTTGGGCATCAACCCACACTTGGATAGTCATATGTGTGTCAAGAAACTTCACTCTTTCAGACTCCAGTCTGAGGATGTGGTCATGATTTTCATTTACATCAAAGGATTCGGTAGGGATGTAGAGCTACACTCTTCCCACCATCATCTTTTTTAATATTAGACTTAACAAAATATGCCTCGGTTGTCAGACCTAACAAAATGTGCCACATTTTCTGTGTTCACAAGAGAACATCTTGTTTTGCTTTGAGAGTTTCCTAAAATGTCCTGCAATCTGGGAACTTCCTTGAAAAGACTGGAGGGAAGAAAGGAAGTGAGAGAGGAATGCAGCCTGCACTGCTATCAAATCGTTTCCTGTACTTAAGATATACCTTCATCAGGAATTAAAATGAAATTTCTGTTGCTCTAATGGAGCTGATAGCAATATTTGTCTTGGAGTTTTACAATAGATAAGATTCTTGAGGTTTCTATGTCTTCTATGTTCAGAAAGGGACATAAGTGCCATCTCTCAATTGGAATTAATGAGAATTAGGTGCCCAAATATCTTTGTGGATTTGAGTCCTCATGTTCTAATTACTGTGGCAATTAAACATGCTGGAAAACAGGTTCAGCTGCAGGAACTTTGTCTATGCTAAGGCCTGATGAAATATTTATGTAAATTTTCTTTCTAGACATGGCTTGAGATTGCACTGATGACTTGTAAAACCTCTCTGATTGTAGAGGACATGTACAATATAGAAGATCCTAAAACTAAACCTGTGCACTCAGCTTATGTAAGGGTATGAGATTTATACGCATGACCTGCGTGTCCTAAGGAGTGAGGCAAGATAGCTACAAACAAAATAATAGAAGGATAAAAATAAACAACTGTTATATAATGTAAATAGTAGAATAGAGAAGGTTTTCTCCCCCCAACTTGTTTCTCTACGTCTTTGCAAATCTGCTGATCTGCTCTCTGCACTAATTTCTGAAGGCCACTGGATTGTAAATCCAGCCTGTCATGTAATAGTATATGCATCTGTATAAATACCTAAATTCTAATTTATTTCTTTCACAGCAAAAGAGGAGAATACAATGACTGCCGATTTAATTTGCAGACTTCTAACAGTTTGGGGCCAATATAATTACCAATATTATTCTTACGCATTTACATACTTACAGAAGCACTAATGTTAAAGGAGACACCTTCTTTCTGAATTTCCTAACTTCAAAGTAATGAAATTCTTAACTTCAATACCACAATAATGCACTTTTCAATGTTAAGTACCTAGTCCTAGTGTCAGTGTATAGAACAACCTTGGCCAAAAAAAGCCCAATTAGGCCATGTAAATGAAGTGCATTTTCAGCCAGTCCTACTGGGAAAACCAGCTTTGTCTGAATGGTTGTAATTACAGAGTTGATGGGGAAGGGGGAAAACAAATTTGCTATGCATGAGCCTTTCCCAGGTATTTCTTTTTTTTTTTTTTTGCTTCTAACACTTGCATATCTCCTATAATAGCATAATGGAAGTAGGAAAAAAAACTTTAAAAAAGAACTTCATCTCTTCAATAGATAGTGTTAAACTATATTCCTTAACAGAGGCTGAATGACTGATTTTTGAAGTTTGCTGAAGGAGAAGTGCTGCATAACCTGATGCATCCTTTTTGCCTACTGCTCTCTGACTGCTTGTCATAATTACCAGCTTAGACGTCCCCTAAGAGCTGCCCTTCCTAGCTTGGTTCAAACAGTCACTTCCATTTTCATATTTGAGTCCCTTCTTTTGATTCACGTCCCTTACTGGGCCTGCAAAAATCACATCCAGAAGTGACATGCCTCCCCAGATTGTTTTTCTAGACTTTCCAGAGTATTACACTTTCTTCCCCACTCTGCTCTTGAGAATGCCCACCCTATAGCAGATTTGGGTTTATATCACCCAAATTTATCAAAAAAAAAAAAAAAAAGGTGGACTGAATTTGCTTATCTGAATTTGCATCACAATATGCATCTTACTCGCTGCATCCCTCAGTTTTTGATCGAGCTGTCTTTAGTTCCTGACAAGGAGAAATAGGGCACCAGTACGACTACCTCCAGGATTACTTCACTCTACGCCAGCCCCTCTGACTTCTGTGACTAAGAACTCATGAAGGTTATATAGTCCTTTCTTCCAGTTTGTCTATATTTCATTTTATTATTTTGATTCCTAAACAGTCTGGATATTTTCTAATGCCTTTCCCTAAACGTCAGCCACTCAAAAAGGTGTCCCCTTGCACATCGATAATGTTCTATTTGCAGGCATTATATGAATAACTAACTCTTTGATAAGTTAGTCGTACATAGCTTTATTTCCTTTATTTAAAAATAGCAAATATTTCTCAATTCAATGTGTCTGTAACATCAATGTCTGGTTTGCAATGCAAAGGAACTGAGGGGGAAGGGATTAAACAAGTTACTTAGTTTGAGTTGATTCCCCACCTTTCCTGCTTTTTTTTTCCCTTATGATAGCTCTTAGCAAGTGAAAGTAATGCAAAAATGTAACATACATTAACGAATTACTGCCAAAACTATATAGGCTTTTCTCCAGACTATTAAAGCCATTTCAGGCCACTGTTAAGTTAGAAGATATAAGTCATAAGACATAAGTCTAAGATATAGTCTAAGATATTGACAAGTTAACCATGTGCCCTCATGGCCAAGATAGCCAGTGGGACCCCTGCCTGCATCAGAAGGAGCATCTCCAGCAGGTCGAGGGAGGGGATCCTGCCCCTCTCCTCAGCTCTGGTGAGGACCCACCTGGAGTACTGGGTGAAGTTCTGGGCTCCCCAGTACAAGAGGGAGCTTCTAGAGAGGGTTCAGTGTAGAGCAACAAAGATGATTAAGGGACTGGAGCATCTATCTTATGAGGAAAGACTAAGAAGTGAGCTGTTTAGCGTGGAGAAGACAGAGAGGAGATCTGAGGGGAGGATGTACGACCAAACTTCTTGGTGATGGTCTGTGACAGGACGAGGGGTAATGTGTACAAGTTGAAACAGTGGAAGTTCCATCTCCATGTGAGGAAGAACTTCTTTCCTCTGAGGGTGACAGAGCCTTGGAACAGGCTGCCTAGAGAGGCTGTGGAGTCTCCTTTTCTGGAGATCTTCAAACCCCACCTGGATGCCACCCTGAGCCACATGCTCATGGTACTTGAGCAGGATGATCTCTAGAGGTCCCTTCCAAACTTAATTATTCTGTGATTCTGTGATATAAATATTTTATTACGTCATAAAGCAACAGTCTATTTTATGTGAATTCTACAAGGAACTAAAAGCAGTGGAGGCAGGTAAGAGGAAGAAATGCTCAGTGGCATCAGCTCGTCCAAGCACAAAAGTAGAAAAGAGCACACACGTTTTCTGGGTCATGATTTGAACTTCGCCACATCAAGATCCCAAGTGTTAATGAACGCTGATCTGTCAGCATTATTTTTGCCTGATTCACACTGTGCTCAGTAAGACCTTGTGTATGAGTATGCGACCCAGGTCATGAAGAGCTAGAGGTATAGGGACTTCTAAAGAAATCCTCTTTCAAGACTGATAACCACTGAGAAAAAATAAGCTCCTGAATAACTTCAAGGAATGCCTAAGGTGGTTTCATGTTTTTAAACAGAGAGGGTGGCATTTCTCACCTGGAGGATGTGGTTCGTGTCCACCTTAATGTCGGCAGGCTGTAGTGTTAACCAAAGTGGCACTCTTGTTAAGCTACCTGTCTCCAAAGGCTAAGTACTATAAGAGGTATCAGACAGTGATTTAAATTTCAGATTTCTGGACCTGGGTTTATTCTAATGTAGAAGCCAAACAGAAAGAGGGCCAGTGTGTGCTGCTCAGATCGGAAAGCTCCTTGGAAGTCACATCAAATCCCAAGCACATTATAGAAGACACATAGAGTTCTGGAGAATTATGAAGTCTCCAAATGCAAATACACTGGCCTTTCTTCCTTTTGCTGTAAAAATCCCCCTGTCCAAACTTAGGAGCTGTTGCGAGGCAAATTTCTGACTATCAGTAATCATCTCTGGCATGCAGATTTATCAGATCACCTCTGTGCATGATGGAATTGTTCCTGATTTGGAGGATAAGGCAGGATTAAGGTAAAGCCCTTCCTTACACAAAACATTTCATGCTTTTAGAAGTTAGTTATATCGGTTAGCTTGGGTGAATGCAGTACGGGTGTCCCTGTGTGCATGATTCACAGGAGGCTGATAAAGGCCACTAAAGAAACACCATTTGTTACATAACCCTATACTGTGGGACTTTCCTCATGCCAGTAATTGGAGATAGTGACAGCATCATGGTAATTTTACCAAGGCGTGGTGTATCTGAGATTCCCAGCAATGTATATTGTGCTGTATCTTATAGTTAGATTCGTAGTAGAATGGAGAGAGCTCTTCTTTGTAAAGCAAAAAATATATAAATACACTTGAAAGGTGCTTCCTTTTCTTAAACTTAATTTGAGACCTCACATCATGAGCTATATAAATAAATCTTTTTTTCCTGCAATAAGAAAAAATGTTGCTTGTACTCTGTCGTGTTGAAATAATCACATGAACATAGTCAGAAGTCATAAATTAAAAAGAAAAAAATATTTGCAGGAAGTGAAGTAATATAAATCTCTGATTTTATTATATATATAAAACAAACAAGCAAACAAAGAAAAACTCCTGAGCCAAATACCTTGATTGTGTGAAATCACTACTTTAAATTACAAGATATTGTAGTGAACTTTCATATTGCTATTCCTGAACAGCACTACAATTTCATAGCAATGAACCTTAGCAATGAGCATGCAAAATATTTGCATGAAAGACCTAATATAAAGTTTACTAAACTCATTTATAGCTTTTTCCATTGGCGTCAATGCACTTTGAACTGGTCCAAATTAACCTTGCCCAGAAATGCGGGAGCTACGAAGGAAACGTTAGTGCAGAGTAGAGGCAGGGAGAGGTAGCGGCTCTGTCTGCTGGGAGTGATGACAGGATGGGGGGCTCTGTTTGCTTTGATTTGCTGAACTTGTGGTTGAAATGTGGGAAGAAATCCCTCCACCCCTTTTACTGATATTTGTCGGGAGAGACTCATTATATATTACTCCATATGTATGCGTATGCGTATGCGTATGCGTATGTGCATGTGAGGTTTTTCAGCGCTTTGGAGGAATGCCTTTTGTGTAGCATTTTTAAGATCAAAATCTATACAATTATGTGGATTCCTGCATGTAAATGGTTTCAGGGAGTCTGGTGTTTTATCATTTTTAATTTTTGAGTAGATTTCACGATAGTGTAAAGATAAATTATCTTCTGCGGCTGCCAGCATTATTTAACTCTGTGCGGCATGCCGTTAGCGGCGGCAGCCCGTGCCCGATCCGCGTGCCGCACCGCGCATGGCACGCCAGAGACTGGAGCAGGGTGCCTGGCGCTGGGGAATGCAGGGCCACGCAGCACGGCAGTGAAAGGGACATTTTCCTACTGCACAGTGGAGAAAACTACAGAGCAAGCATCAGATATTAGTGACTTTCCATCACTAGCGGCCTGTGTGAAAACCGGTGACATAGAAGAGAATGGTTCCTTTTCCCATTACCAGATATCCAATCCCCCTAGAAAACATCTGTTGAATCTGGGACCATGCCATGGTATTCGCTCCTCTGGTGCACGCTGTTTCATTGGCTGCTCTCCCCACTGCCCCGTCTATCACCACGCATAATCTTTTTTCAGAGACGTTTCAATCACATCATTAGGGTCCCCGGCCCGTTCCTTTTAAAAACAGTGGTAGCTTTTGCCTTCACCCTTGGCGCACAACCTGGAGGCTGGAAACGTGACTCTGTGCTGCGCGTAAGGGAGGCAACAAGAGTTTCCTGGTGATTTCAAGGGACAAAAGTTGTGCGAGGGAAAGAAGTGGGTCTGCAGAAATGCTGTGAGTGGCTGTGTTTATATTCCCCAGGAACTCACATCGCAGTGCCTCCGACACATAACTAAGCGCTCCTCAAAATGCTCATTACTGAGGACAGTAAAAGAAAATGGTCTTTAGAATTCATGTGATATACTACCAACTGGAGGGAGAATAATACAGAAATACTTTCTTGATGATGTGTGCTAAAACAGCAGGCATTTAAGAGCAATGGATGTCAATCTCAGAGGTTTTTGTAAAGAATTGCAATTTATGATGTGCTAGGGTAAACAGTTGGATTGTATTTCTGAAATGCATGTTCCATCAGGTAAAATCATTGCGATTATAGGCTCTAGGACTTTAAGTAAGTAAGTTATGCACTAAAAGGCTGAAATTGTAAAACAAGTATGCTTGTGCTTAACTGCTAATCCTCCTTTGTATCTATGCTGAGTAAACTGCGAGAAAAGAGAAACTGCATTAAACAATACAGGCAGAATTGGCACGTTATGTCATCTTGATAAACAATGACTGCTGTACTGCTTTCCTGCAAGAAGCAACTGTGACTGGCCTTTATATTCTCCCTCAATGCAGAATGTGCTTGAGTATAAAAAAATGGAGGATTACTTAGAAGTTACTCTGTTCCCGGCTTTCTGTGAAAGTAGAGCTTTCGCTGTATTTTTCTTGCTTTGCTGCTTTTGCTTCATTTTCTCAGCTCTTATCTACTACAGAAAGCTGAACTTGTGATTTCAGCAATCACCTACTATCATACAGCATTTGAGCTTCAAATAAAGTGAAATAAAACGTGCCTGAAGTAGTTTTGCAAATGTTTGACAGCAGAAGATAATAAATGAAAATAATCTTCAATATTTCCCCTAATGCAATTTGTGGCATGTCAAAGTCAAAGGATCCTAACAACAAATCAACAAATATTTGAATGAAAACAATATACATAACTTATTTTTCTATATTAGAAACAACTGTCAAACAATTACTGTATGACTTCATGAATTAGTTGGTTGTTTTGAAATATTCCTGTTAGAACAAAAAAAAAGAAAAAGAAAGAAAGAAAAAAAAGAAAGGCTATACGGGCCTTTGAGCCTGAACATATTGTGTCAATCATAAGCATATGCAATGTATCTATGCCATGAGGTAAAAATTTTCTTTGTAAATTATTTCATAAATAAATAATTTGCCTGAAAAAGTTTATGAAAATATTTTTGCCTTTATTAAGTTTTCCACAGCTCTTTTGTGGTGAATATAAACAGATTGATATTGACGTCTTCTTGATCTGCTTTACTTTAAGTTGAAACGCAGAATGTATCATGCAAGAATTTTTTTAAGATACTATAACTTTTTTTTCTGAGAGATACAGTATTTTATTAGTGTTGTGCATTTGAAATTATGAAGACACATTTTGTCTTTCTAATCCTCACTTATGAACTACTTTTGTGGTTTCACTTTAAAAGCACGTGCACAGAAAGGCTTATGTCTTTTAAAAATATACTGTTCTCTTACTGCTCTATAGGTGAGAAAAAGGTGTGTGTGTTACCAAGGTTTGCATGTGTCGAAATCTGCACTTTCATTACTACCGATCTTTGTTGTGTTTTATTTGTTAAGACGTAACTGAAATCTGGGAAAGCTGCATTCATACATGTGGACTGGCTGGGATCTCAGGTGTGGGGGGCATCATTTCCTGTTCTAAAATAGAAAGTCATTAATAAGTCTCACTAGAGCAGAGAAGCAAAGGGGAATAACCCTTGTTTAAATATTTCCCATCCAAGTCCTGCTTGTAAGATGCTTAGCCAAGTCATCAGACAAAATACCTGCTGGTTTTAACCCTTGGTGTGGTGAATGGGTCTGCCAAGCGAGCAGTCGCTCCGCTCGGACACAGTCACCAGCAGTGAGGGGTCTGAACTGCACAGAACAACTCCAAGCGAGAGAGACTGGGGCAAAAGACTGACTTTGGGGGGAAAATGTGCATTCATTAAACTTTGCAAAAGCGCTTTCCCTCTCTAACTCAGCTCTCACATTTTCAGCCTGAGAAGAAGTCCAGGTTTGGGAGCTCAGGAAGCCGTCGCGACGTGCGGGCCAGCAAGTGCTGCACAGCACTGGGGACTAAAGCAAGCAGGTAGATGTTGTAACAAGCTTCAAAAGCAGAAGCTACTTTTCAGCATATTCCCATTTATAAAAATTTCCTCTGGTGGGCAGGCAGAAAGCCCCACACTGCACATGCTGCCAGCCCTTTCCTCCCCGTCTCAGGGCTCTGTAACACTGCACGCTTCGCCAAGGCTCTGTGCTTTACCTGCCGTTGTCAACATGACAAGCTCACCTCTTGCCTGTGAATTATTGCTTTTCTATTCATAAAGTGCTTTATCAGACAATCCTACAAAAGAACTTAAGGGGGAAAAGTGTTACTCGGTGATTTACATGAGCAATTACCGTACAAATCTGCCAGTAGATTATACTAAACATATATGAAGAATGTATGAGTTTGGAGAGAGAGGGTTGAAACTACTGTACATTTTACAGTAGGATTTCATTTGCATTCATTTGCCTCTATCTCTGTAGCTTTTTATGCTTTACAATTCACTACAGTTCTGAGAATAAAACTTAGGAAAATGTTATTTCAAACATTTGGAGGGAAGCAACTTCAGCTCTAATATTTTAATGATTTAACTATTTTTCAGTCTCTCACTTGACATGTGTGTTATTAGTTGGAAGAAAAGAAACCAGAATGCAATTTTTTGCTTGTTTTTGTATGTGAAATTAGTTTAAAATGACTTGCATGGAAGAGAAAACATGCCATATAAAGCCACCTAACTGCAGAAAAATTGTGTCCAAATGCCCAACAAATGTTTACATAGTTTTTAACGCCTACTATATTTGGGATTTAAAACCCTTTCACAGGAACCTTTTATGTACTGCTTCTCCTTGGAGAGTTTTCTGATATTAACATAGAGATTTCTGGCAATTTGCAGCCCGGGTGAAATCAGAGCATTTCGAAGTAAAGCGCGGGCTTTCTACAGGCAGAAAAGTTTGGAGAATTTTCTCAGAAGGAGCTTGAGGACAGAGGGGGATTGGTTATCAGTGCGAAGCAGTAATAGCGAATATTGGGAATATTCGGTTGCAGATTCGGAAAATAGCAATGAATTCCTCTAAACACATGCATGGGTAGCCGGGGCCAAAAAAAAAAAAAAAAAAAAAGGTAGAGAGGAGGTTGCAGGGCACCTAGGTTTCCGCGTGGACCGTCCGCGCTCGCCCTGATGCAGTGATCAATACAATTAATACCTCGCGATCCGTACAATCAATACGGCGCGATGCATGCGGCTAATTAACGCCGCGCGGCAGGCGAGCCTCGCGGGGAGGCCTGGCCGCGTCCCAGCGGCGACGCCGCCGCCCTGACCTCCGCCGCGCTCCCTTATTTTTATTTTTTTTAGCAACTTCGGAGAACTCCCAGCGCCGCTCGCATCCCCGCCCCGCCGCCCCCGGCCCCGCGGCTCCGCGCGT
>JAWLRI010000739.1:0-20080 GCA_034781795.1 Crypturellus tataupa
CAGGCTGAACAGACCCAGCTCCCTCAGCCTCTCCTCATAGGGCAGATGTTCTAGGCCCCTGATCATCCTCGTGGCCCAACATCATCCACAATATTGCACATGTAGGTCTTCCTGCTGATCCTGACTCATAAACTTTTATCATCTGTCTCTAAACAGAGCTCACCACACATTCCTGCTCCTCCCTCACATAAAGCTCCCCCTCCTCAGCATCTCATCCTGCTCTTCCTAAAGCGCCTGTATCCATCCATTGCAAAACTCCAGACGTGTGGACTATCCCAGCATGTGCTTGTGATCCCAAGGAGATCATAGCCTTGCAACTTAATGTCAACTTCTATTCCTCTTCTTTGTTCCCCAAGCTTCAGAGACACAGTTGGGCTTATTTCCCAGAAAGAGGAAGAGAGCTTTCCCCGTCAGGTTATTCTCTCAGCACTTCCTTACTTGTGCGCACATGCTTCAGCCCCTCTCCTCTTATCTACATCACTCTGGACCTTTTGCTTGCCAACCCAACCAACCCCTACCTCCTCACTTGATTGACTGTTGTTCTAACAGGTATTTGGTGTTGGCAGCTTTAGTGTAGGTCTCTATCACTGTATAGTGTTAGTGGATAATATTAGTGGAAATGGTGAGTACCACTAGAATTAGAACAAAGGGAGTTTTACAATGAAAATTTTAAGTTGCAGTCTTAGTTATCATCAAATATTCTTTTATCTTATACAGCTATACAGCAAACTGAAAATTTTATTTGCTTCTTTGACCCTGTTTTCATATTCTTCTCTCTGCCCTTCCACTTCCCAAAAGAAGTAGTATTTAACCATTCATATAGGTTAATATAGTTAATGATTCTAAGTATAATCTGAATGCAAATTGTTAGGGATTCTGTTAGGCATTGTAAGTACTGGCATACGTGAGTCTTTTTGCTGATATTTGTTCTGTTAGCAACCGTTTGCAAGTTTTAAGTAAAAGAGCAAACTACAGATCGCTCTAACATACTTCCAAGCTGGTTCTGTGAAAGTTCATAGCATGTTATGTAAGAGTAAAGTATTACCTTGTGCAGAAGTTGAAATAAAAATAGACTGCAACAGCTCTAGCCGCATCCTGGAAAGTTGTCCCAAGGCTATGCAGATTTTTACAGCATTGGCACTTTCATACTCCTCTCAGCACAGGCTGAATGGAATCATTTTCAAAATTCCTGTAATATCCAACCTAAAGGATTTTTTAGATCTAAAGAGTAGACTTTCCATCAAAATACATGTCCTAATTTGAAGGGATACCCATTAGAGTATCACAATATTCATAGTTAGTATTTGTATTTTCTCTGGAGAAAAAAATCATACCTGAATCTCCTTAAAGCTGCAAAACAGGTGTCTTCACAAGGTAAGAAAAACAATAGCACTAAGGTATAGTATGTATCAGCAATATATAACAGTATAATATGGTTAGATTAATTTATCTGGTAAGCATTTAAACAATAGAAATGCTTTTGTAATTGGTTTAACCCAAGATACTATAGAAGTGCTTAAGACTAGAATATTAAAAATGTTCTAGTATATGAAAGACTATATACATTATGAGAGCTCATTAAAGTGTTAATCATTTATTTTTTACAACAGTACAAGCCATAAATTTTCTCTGTTTGTGTGTGTAAATCCCTTTAAAAGATAACACCTGTGCTAAGTAATGAAGAATGGGCTGACAATGCTTGGGGAATTTTTGTAAGTCATGTAATCAGCCAAAGACTTAAGCTGCATCAGTGGAAAGACAAATCAGAGGATTTTTTTCTAGAACAGTGTTTTAAGTATTTCACCTCATTTCAAACATGCCAAAAATGAAATTAAAATGTTTTAAATATGAAAAGAGTTTTTTTCTGTTAGTAAGTAGCAAGAAGGATGAAATACTATATATAAGAAATTTGATTAAAGGCAAAGGCATAAAACAGGATATTAGAAATCTGCTAACAGTATAAAATGCAAGCTTAGAAAAGAGGAAAAAATCTTTTCAGGAAATACAAAACATTTAATTCTTTTCTTATGTGACATATTTTTGAGAAAAAAAAAAAAAAAAAAGAAAAAACTAAAGACCCCTATAAATAGAAATACAAAATAAAATCATGAATTGTTCTCTCTTAGACTGAACAGCCTATCCTGAATAATGACCATATCTATATTAACCAGGAATAATGTAAAATATAATATCATCCATTCTTGACTTCATTTCTTGTGCAGTCTTGGACATTTGATTACTGGGTAGAGGTGACTTCTCCTCAGCTCTTCAGGTGAAAAGAAATAGGTGCAAGAGTAATTCAAACCACTTGCAGAAAAAAAAAAAAAAGTACTAATGACTATGGAAAAGTTGGGAAAAAAACAAGCTCAAGTCCATTTCTGTGACCCATATGTCAGAATGGTGGATGATCAAGATCTGCTTTTTATATCAAACTCAGTGCAAACAAGCTGAGTCTGTCAGTCTCACACTTACCATAAGTATTCTGAACTACAAAGGTAAGTTACTCTGAAAGAACCTGAGAGCAAGAATAGGCTCACAATTTGATCATTCATTCATTGCCAAGGAGGGATAAGAGGTTCCAGACTCTTTCCTAATGAATATATTTTCTACAAAATAAAATGATTCTGAAAAGCCTTCTGTATGTTTAAAATATGCAATAGTTGGATAGGAAGAATATTTTCCAATAAACAGGACAACCAAGTTTTAGCTTTAGCTTGGTTATAGAAATATATAGAAACAGATTTCTCCGTATTTTTATAAAGCACTTCCAAAAAGCCTGCCTACAAAGAGATTTAAAAATCAACTAAAATACTATTTTTAACTTTAAAAATGAACAGCTCCATTATTACTAGATTTTTTTAGAAAAGAGTGAAGTCTAATCAACAGATTTGCAAAAACAAATTTCTCTCTCCATTTATCCTCAAAAGATAACCTTAAGCATTACCTTGGATGGCTAAAAAGAGATTTACGAATTAGCATAGGCAAGCACTTCAAAGAAAATAGAACAATAGAAAACTGCAGAGTATAGGGCTTGTAAGGCCTGATTTCTGTGACTGTAAACAAACCTTTTACTGCACATTTTGATATGAACTTGACAATCTCACTCACTTTCAAAGAAGAAAGGAAATGGAAAAAATAAATATCCTAAGAAACACATACTCTTTATTCTTTTTGTCCATTTTGTCCTCTACAGTCTGTCTGTCCAGTAGCAGCTAGGATCTCCATTTTCCCAACAGTTGTGAACCTTGGATCTCACTATGCTCAGTGCTCATGGTCCCACTCTAGCATATGATATTTAGACCTCTTATTCTACTTGCCAGCTAGTCTGAATTCAATTAGTTTTCATTCACACTTACAAACCCAGAATAGAAAGCACACCCTCACCAAGACAGAATTAGTATTTAATGAGAATATAGTGATGATCAAGTGCAAAGCTCAGTAAGACAATCACAGTAACTATCACTCATTTATGCTGCACCCTTTAGCCCTTTTGCTTTCCTGCTGTTCTTCCCCTCTGATCCACTGTGATCCCTCCCCTTCCCCAATTTTGTTCCTTCCCTAAACATTCCATAAGTCTCACACATCTTCAAAATCCCATTAAAATATCCCATAATAAGTTTTACACAACCCCCCAAAATCTTCTTTCCTCTGAGGTCTGTATGTCTCCAGGCAACTGCCCCCTTCATTTTGTGGGCCTTATGGGGAATGAGTTTCCCTATTGAGAAATCTTGGCAAGTTTCACAGCAAAAGCAACAGTCTCACCACTCGCCCAGAGTCATCTGGATACTGAACGCTGACCACCTTCACCAATTAGGATCCTGGGATTCCTCCATCCATTACTGTTCCTCTGCTCCCTACTGGTCTTCATATTTATTGTGATTAGCCTTTAACCTAGCATATAAGACGTGCAGCAATAGTATCTCAACTTGTGTTGACATATACTCATCTTTCAAGCCTCCTCCCTTGTGCCCTGATAGTAGAAATTGTAGGGAGATGCTGGTTTGGGTTCTGTTTTATTAAGAACATCTTATGTATTGATATTAAATGTGAATGTACAGAGGGGGGTACCCCTGACCCTTCTCTGACCCTAGGTGCTGAGCGTGCTCAGTAGGCCTGACTGAACAACTTATCTAAGTGGAAGGTTCTGGCATCTGGAAGGTGGGGGCCAGAACAGTCTGCCTCGGCCCCAGGCCTGCCCACCAGCAGGGCTCGACCAATCCTGAAACCCTGTTTATTACCATATACCCCATCCTGTTTCTCTCCTGCCCTAACCTACGTTATATAAGTTTATGTTTCACCTGAATAAAGTTGGCTGTCGGTCTTAACTCGTATCAAGTCATTGTTGGCAGTCCATGCGAGGTTTCCCCTATGGGCAACTGACCTATCACTTTTTCCTAACACCTGATCTGGACCTGGGACCAGGGGTGGTGGTGGACCATCTTCGCCGCTCCTTGCCTTCGCGGCAGCCACGTGGGATCCCGAGGCGAGTGATGCTCCCCTGAAGGGTGCTCCGGAGACTTTCGAGAAGCCCGGAAGGAGCTCTCGCATAGGGGGACACCCCGAGGTGTGCGAGACCTCCGCCTATAAGAAACGTTGGCCCAAATGGCACAAGTAGAATAAAACACCTAGAAAAAGACAACTAGAACAACAAAACTATTTTCCCTTGACAATACAAAGTTATGTTCACATGAAATAATGACCTGCATTAAGATACACTTGTGAAGATTTTGAGAACCTCTCTAAGAACCTATTACACCTAATGCTTACCTCAGTTTCCACACAAGAAATTTTATGAGTAAAATTAGTATTAAATTTACATCCAAAATTATTATTTTTTTTCCCCACAGACAAGGCCAAAATCAAAGGTCCTACATCAGAATTATCACAGAAGAGATCAAAGTTCATATTCTATATGGGGATCAAAGTATTTGAAAATACTGTTTCTCATTGCAAATTAATGTTTGAAAGTCACTTTATCCAGAGAGCATACAGTCTCTATTCTAAGATGTCTTAACATATTCTGGTTACAAATATTTAAAATTTACAAAGCAGTACCAGAATCTGGATACCATACATTCCTAGAATTATTCATCTTTAAGAGTATGTCTTTTTCCCCATTGCAGGACACCTGAAGTTTCTTTCTGGGAAGAAATTAAGTATATTAAGACAACAAAAGGGGAAATATTAACAAACAGAAGTTTTCATAAGAACCCATAAAAGAAGACTGAACAAATATCTTTCACTGTATTTTCAAGTACCCTCTGAAAAAGTCTCTCTATGACTATGTCAGGATTCCCACATAAAGCAAAACACAGACTCACAATGTTAGAGTTTAGGCTAGCATTTTAGTCTTATACTGAAGATGTGAACTATATAGAATAGAATACAGTCAACTAAGTTACAGAGATATTAGAGACACTGACCACAGTTACTGAAAACTGTTCTGTCTCTGTATTCACTGAATGTCTTTCAAAGAAAAATGCTCAAGGGAAATACCTGAAAGTCTCTTTTTTTCTTTTTAATGAGAAAATAATGCTAAGTTAGAGAGTGGAATACTCTACAAGGGTGTGTGGAGTAAGTCCACATGAACGCTATAAAGCACCTTTTCTCTTAAAGAGATAACAATAGTGAATTAGCTAAAACTCTTCTGCATTTGATGATAAGCTCTTTTTTTATTTATTTATTCAGTAGTTTCTCAGAAGATATTCTTACTTATTTCAAGAGCTATCCAGCTCTTAGGAAACTCTGTCACTTGTGTTTGCTATAAAATAGAATTAATTTATTATAAAAAGAGAGAGCACCACAAGTAGGCATTTTATGATTTATTTGCACGTGTGCTAAATAATCTCAAAACCTGGAATTGAATGTAAGTGAAAGAAACCTGATCAAACTTAGTAGTTTCCTATTGCTTACTGTACTATTGGCCTACAGCTTCAAGGGAGATGCAGTTTTAGAGGAGCTCCAGGGTGTGAGTGTGGTAAATAACTACCATTCCAGCACATGTGAGCAAACATTGCTGCCAACTCAGTCGCTTCCCTGTGACTTTTTAAATTTTAGATAGGCTTTCTTTTCTTTGGCTACAGGTAAACCACCTATTTGCAGACTTTTATAGCTTCTCTGTTTTCCCATTTGTTTCTGCAAGAAGTCCGAGAACTTTCCAAATAGGACAGTCAGTATCATCCTTTGGACTGCCTGCCAATGTCTGGTACTCACAACCATTTTTTGCGCAGTAAAGTGGAATTAAAACTCTGTTTGCAGTTGTAACTTTTAGCTGATTATAAGTGCTATTATTAGGTGACAGATATTGAATAGTTGGGGTATCTCATTAATTGTTACTATTTTGGAGCTACATGTTCTTTTTTGGTTGGGTAGATTTTTTATTTTTGACTGCTGCCTATGCTAGTAAAAGCAGAAGTCCGAAAAGCAACTATATAACAAGGCTAAAACCTGCAACTATAATTTGATGCAAATGCAATTAAAAGTTAAGACCCATCTAGACTATATATTTGCATATTTTAATTGTTCTGTACACTGTAATAGTTAAACTGCATCTACTTTCAAATTTGTTTTTAAAAATTGTCAGAGATATAGTCTGTTGATAGACTTTTTTCTATATTGCTAAGAAATTTAAATATATTTAAATTCGATATATTCATATTCAGCTTAGTAAAGATCATACTTTGCAAGACTGGTTCCAGAGTTGACCATTTTTACTGTGAAATGCTAATTTGTTTGTTTTTTATAGGGTTCGCATAAGGTAGTCCAGCACAATGTATGTCAGCAATGCCTTGGCTGTGTATTTTATAAGGCTTTAAATTTGCCTGTCAGGAAAAAATACAGAAAGGTAACAACTGCTAGTTAAATCAAATCACTTCTCCTAAATTGGACAAATTTGGTTAGCCTCTGATGTACTCTGGCCTAGGTCCATGTCAGCAAGAATGATTGTGTTCAATCAAAGCTAAGCTCATGGGTGAACAAAACAGTCCAAGAATACCACAAAAGATGCTGCCCAGAAACACATCTTTATATGGACAAAAGGATGTTACTCAGACTTGATGTATTGCTATGGTTGGAAAAAAGTGGTAGAATTCTTCAGTGGTAATAAACCTTAGGAAAGAGGGCAAACCTAACAAATTAAAGTAAATAACCTTTTTCAGGCATTTTAGGTAGAAACTTCAGATTTATAATAAATTCAACTAAATTTATATTTCCAAGATTCTTTTTTTTCCTTTGAAAAATAAAAACACAATAGGAGCAGGAGTTATCCAATGCAGCAGAATCTAAGAATCACAGATGTATTGTTTTTATTATAGCTTTTCAGTAAATAACACTTCATGTATCAATACAACAATCTTAAAATTATTTATCAGTATTATATCAGTTATTTATAGAAATGATATCACCCATACTGAAAGTGCTAGGAGACATCTGTTTAACAGAACTGTTATATTAAATAAAAAAGACTATATTTAACTGATACTGTGAGGGAAAAGTTGACTGGGTTTAATAATAGAAATTTAATACAGGAATGGTGGGAAGGGAACAATATCTTTTTTTTTCTCCATTTTTCTTTATGTTTACATATACATTATCATATTTAATTATACTTTGTGATGAATATAGAAATCTGACCTTTTAGAACCATAACCTGTGATTAATAATCTCATCTTTGTTCTTTCTTTCAGTCTGGGCCTCTCAACCCAGGTCGGGTCAGTGTTGCCGCGTTGTTTTGAGTACACACAGTCTTACAACAAGACTCATTTATTATGTTTGGTGAGGCACAAGGCTTCTTCCCGTAAGTGATAAACAAACATTCTTAATGATAAAAAGCTAAAAGGTCAGATTTCTATATTCATCACAAAGTATAATTAAATATGATAATGTATATGCAAACATAAAGAAAAAATGGAGAAAAGAAGATATTGCTCCCTTCTTCATCTGTGTGGATATGTACCACAACAATGGGTTTATAAACCAGAAAATTAACAGAGCTCATTTTTTCTCCCTAGGGGAAAAAAAAAAAGTGCTAATATGTAAGCTGCAGTGAATTTACTTTCCACACTTGAGTAGGTTTAAGGAGTTGCTGCTATTGTTAGGAACTAAAAAATAAACATGATGATTATCAGCTGATCCTTTATACCTTGGCTAATATCCTAAATGATCATAATACTACATTTCACTTGTGTTCTAATGCTGAAGCCTCCGAGAGGTATTACGAGGCAATCAAAAAAATACTTGTCTTTTGTCCAAAACCTACAGTTTAGCTACATTCTGGGTCTGATAGAAAGGCAAGGGTGAATCACAAAACCACAACACTGCAAACCTATCTTTGAATAATTTAAGACCACGATTATGACACTTCATGTTCTTGAGGAGAATCCAGTCATTCCCTGTGACTCTAGTAATTTAATGGCTGTTTTGAAGTAACCCAAGAGATATTTGGAATAAAAAGAATAAATAAGTGTAAACTAGCATTAAAAAATAAATAAATAAACTGCACTAGCAGTTTTAATTTAGATAGATATTACCAAGAAGCACATGCTAGAACAAAGAAGTGGTTAAGACAGAACTGAAAGTCAAATGCTTACAGTGTTACAGGACTTTAAAACATATGGCAAATTGCCACATAACAAAATTCCTACTGAGGAAATGCATGAGAATAGAGTGGGTATAGTCAATCATTTGTCCTTTATTGTCCTATATTCAGCAACATCTAGCAAATATTTTATTGCACTGCAGCTTTAATACTGAAGAACATAGAAAATCTAATAAAAAGACAAGTTATCTCTGATCTATTCCGCGCTGTCAGGAAAGACTTGTTTAGGAATGTTTGAGTAATAAAGAATCTTAAAAATAAGGTCTCAGAGACATTATAGTTCAAGGGAAAAACAATACATATCTCAGACAGTAAAACTGAACCCTTTACATGCAGTCAGAAAAATATCTCTGAATTTGTTATACTGAAAAAGTTCCTTGTAGAGAACAGTTAAATGCCAGTTAAAACAGCTAAATTGAGAATAGTTGCAAGTGCCAGTTGAAACAATCAGGTGAAAGGCCTAAATTACATTTTAAAGCTGAAGAAATATAAAAGAAATAAAATGTATTGAGGATGGAAAAGGGGGTACTTGCACAATCCAACATAAAAGGCACACTCACTCTCAAGCCAGACCAAATATGTTCATTTTTTCTCTTCTTCCTACATAAAATGGCTGACATTGCAGTTTGAGTTCAACTGAATCCGAGACTATACTGCTTCTCCAAAAAGCTATTCCCCAGTCAGCTATTTTATTTTCAAAAAAAAGAGTCATTTCTTTGTGTGCCAACATCCATATTGAAATGGCACTATGGAAACCCATGGATAACTTGGCCCTTCTTATACACTGCCTGGAATGTCTATCCTGCTGTAGGTTCTTCATCTTGGACCATGTCAGGTGTGTTAAAAGAGTTTGCCCATGACTGTAGCAATAGCTATGTACATATATTGAGTGACTTCAAATGACTTAAGAGACCCTGGTTGGCTCAAATAAAACTAGTTTCTTTTTTCTTTTCTTTTTTTTTTTTTCAGAAGTTATTTCTTTCTTCTGTTTCTTCCTCCTGAGAAAACTAGATTCAGAAAGTCCATTTAATGTTCAGTCCAGTATCATAAATAGTATATCTACGTTGCACAGAAAGCCTTATGACACAGAGAAAAAGAAATTAGAATTGGCCCTTAAGAGAACATACACACAGACACTTAATATACAAAAAGAACAAGCATGACATGACCTTTGGAGAGAAGATGTTTATGACATTTGTAGGGGACCAGCTACAATGCACCAACCTTTCAAAGAAACCAAACATGAATATAAATATTTAAAGAATATAAATAGGTTAACATGCTTCATCAAACAATATATGCTTCCTGCAGTGTCAGTTACTCAGCCAGTATCTATATCATTGGGTAAAAAATATTTTTACCAGTTCCTAATAACAAAGTTGGTTGGTTGGTATTTGTGCACTGATTTTAATCTTTGGGAATCCATCTTCCATCTTCATGATTTTTACATTGGTATGAATTATGGATAAAATTAATAACAAAGAAATTTGAATACTTCTTTGTAAAGTCAACATATCTTGATGCATCTTGATGTGTCTTCAGGGTGTTTAGATATGAATCATCTGAAATTTAAAACTTCCTGCATAATTTCTTTCAAGATACAGGGTCATCCCGACACTAACGACTTCCTTTGTAACAACAACAAAAAGTACTATACATATACAGATTTTGAGGGTGTTAAATTCCTATTCTCAAGCATTATGATTCATGGTGCACGTGAAAAAATGGCAATATTTCTTTTCTTTCCTTTTTTTTTTTTTTTAAAGACATATATATATATATATATATGCCAGCATTTTATTAATGAGTAAGGCAAAATGTTAATGACTACAGATTATGTTATATCATAGACAATTTATAGATAAATTGTGCTGAAAAAGGAAGAATGTTCTTCCAAATATCACTTAAAAGACTGACATAGGATAATAATAATAACAACAACAACAATGACAACAGCATAAAGTAGGTAAATTACTACTTCCATTTGTAATTTATTTGTAAAGTTATTTGCTAAATGATTTTTTAAAAAATCTGTTTTCTGTTTGAAAAGTTACATACCTGATTATTAGTTCATCTGCATGTGTTTTAGAGAATATCATATTAAACTAGAGATATACGCCATACATGTATTTCTTTTTACTGTGAACTGCAAAATTCAGAAATGGTTTTGCCTCTTGAGATGAAACAAGAGGAGAGAAATTCTTTGTCGATGCCACACTATAAAGTGTACACCAGAATAAAAGCATTTAGAAGTGCAGTTGAAAGAAAGAAAAAACAAATATATTCTGTTTTATGCATCAAATAAACCTTGCATTTTCTGCCAACATACAAAGAGAGCAAGAATACTTCTTTCCATCTCTATATAAAGAATTACAGTAACTGTTTACCTTGAATAAATATACAAGCATGCTCCTAAAATTCCCCCCAAATTTATGTGAAAAGTATCCCACAAATAACACATACCAGCCTGTATAAAAAGCTAAATGGGTCAATATATAAGGATGCTTTTCAAAGATACGTATTTTATCTTCTCTAAACCATAATTCAGGGATTGTTAACAATGTGCTGGTGACACTTTGAAATTCACTGAGAAAATTCCTCTTTTTTTTTCTGCTTTGCCCCATCATTAAGACCTTATGCTTTCTAGATACATTAATGATTGCTGCAAATAAGAACACTTACCTCAAACACCTTAAACTAATATAAAGGATGAACTGTCAAGCAGTATTTCTGGTTACTAAAGCAAATCAAAATGGTGACTGTAACTTTGTTCCTTTTCTATAGCTGTAGATTTTATTATTTTTCCTTAAGTGTATGTTTTGTTTTTACTAATTAAAATAGCACAGATTGCCGTATCTAAAATTTGTTCTTCTCTATCTATCTGCTTTTCATTAAAATTTTCATTAACAGCATCAAAAAGGAAATTGATCAAGTCAATCTGATATGGGTGAGGAATGACTTTGAGGGCCGCACTGAAGACCATTGCGTGCTATGAATTTGGAATGGGCAGGAGCTCACTTCCTGGAGCCTCAGGTTATGTCAACACGTATCTGCAGCAAGTGCAGCTCCAAGCTCACAATAACAAGCCCTGCTGAGAGGCACAATAATAAAATTGCATAAGCTTACTACAAAGCCTCCAGGCAAACAGTTTGCTGTATAAATCTTGGCCATATCAACAAAATAACGCATAGATCTACCTTAAATAAAGAGATGTCTGTTTTTGGAGAGCTGGCTTAAATTCACCCTCCTTACCATATGGGCTTGGGCAATCCATGGGCAGGTATGCCAGAATCCATCACAAGATGCTTCATTCCCCCCATGCTTTGCCCTGAAACAACCAGGACACTTTGCCCAATCATTTAGATTTTAATACCAGATATTTTAAACTTAAATTCCATGATCCTTGTCAATATACTACCACTTTAAAATAAAATAAAGATAAAAAAAAAAAAAAAAGGTGAAACTAAAGGAATTCAGAAAAATTCAATAATTTGAAAAAAAAAAGAGAAACATTTTAAAAGTCCACAAAATAGGCCATTTAAAACCTGCTATTAAAAAGTTACTATATATTTTTTTCAGAACACTCTTCCCCCTTACTGCAGCAATTTTGAACAGCAACATTACTTGCAGTACCCCATGTGGTAAAGATTTGTTATTGCCCTACTGTTGCAGTTTGAAAGCTGTTGCAGTGGGCAGTATCAGGTTCATGAACAGTCTGTCAAACGCAGGTACCATCACCTTCCTAGGAGCAAACTGACTTCACAAATAGTATTTATTCAAATGCAACATTTACAAAGCAGGTTTCGGATTTCTGTATAGGAAATTCTTTACTAGAGCGTGGGGTTTTTAGCTAGCTCTGATGTACAAGTGTGCAATCATCTTCACCTCAGAAGATGGGACAGTGCTCTCAGTCTCGAGGAGTCTCCTCAGGCAGCGTCCTGACCTGAGGGAAGGAAATGGGTTCACCCTGTCGACTGACCCAAAAGTTACAATCTTCCCTCTCCCTTTTTCCTGCTTAGTTCTCCTTTTATACTTTATATTTACGTGAGACTGGACCGACTATAGTCATACTTAATATTGTTATTGACTGGTGAAAAAGCCTCTCGCTTTCATTTAAAGGTACAGTTAATTGAAAATCTAGAGCGCATGCTCAGTGAGGAGTGCTCGTACCTCAGAGGCGGGTAACTTTTGGGATGGAGGTGTGCGTTGGCATTATAATGAGCAAAGTTCAAGTAAAGTTCATCTGAAAGGAGTGATTTGCCACCCTTGCTGGCTCAGCACCGGACATGTTATTGTGTATCTCCCATTGGGCAGCTACTGTACGGCCGATCAGCGGTCCAGCACAGGGAGATCAACAGAGTTTGGCCGTGGTGTCTTCACTCCGCTCCGTCCTCCGTTACTCCCCTTTGCAGCTGTGAGGAGGGCAGATTGTGCTGCCTTAGGGAACCGTGGAGGAGCAGAGTCCACGTGTACCAGCCATCCTGGAAGTGGCAACTATGTATCACCCTGAGCAAGCTGCTGTAATGCCGAAACATCTGCTGCGCCCCAGTTTGTCTCTAAGTTTCCTCTTTTCCAGGCCATTCTTCCACACTTACCTTGGATGATTAAACTGAAGACAGCGTAGCTGTCTGCTTCCTATTGTTCATCAATTCCAAGGAAATAAAGAGAGTCAAAAGGTTTTGACCTACCTGGAAAGACCCTGGAAGTTAGATATTGTAATTTTTACTTAGGTAAATGTCAAACTGATAATAAAAGATCACCATATGTGGTGTAACATGAAAACATGAAAACAAATTACCATAATTTCTCCTTCCAAGCATTTCAGGTCCTACTGCTTTATTGTCCTTGCATTAACGTCGCATATAGAGGAATGATATTATACATATTTTCTACGTGAAATGTTTTAACTATAAATAAACATTTTTAGCTACATGATAGCTATAGTTAGCAGAACACACTATTAAAACACTTTCCTGAAATGATTAGCTAATTTTCTGACAGACTCTCGGAGCAGTTTTGATAATAGCAAAGCAACAATAAATATGTATACAGTGAAATCCCTTTTTCCAGTACTGTTATAACTCACTTTTTTTCCAATCCTTTTTCTTCCCCCCTGCAGCCACCATCATGACTTCATAAATACCAAAACACAACTCTGGAGAGGAAATACAGTTTAGAAAATGCTGCCTAACCACTGGGCCTGTCAAACATTCCTGATCACAGCTCCTTCTGGCAGCCAGCCTTCAACTGTTTAAAACAGTGACACACAATTTTCCCCTCTTCTCTGTAAAAGCACATCGCTCCACAAGGTTGATACTGTAACAAACAGAATTATGAAGAAAGTTATTTGAAGATGATCCTGCCAGTCTTTTTCCTGTGACTGGACCCCCTCTGGCTTGAGAGACTAAAGCCTGAGAAGAGAGTTCTTGCAAGATGGAAGAAGTGCTAACACACTGATTTTAGAAAACACTATCTCTTCTTAAATAGACATGATCACAGTTCTTCCCGGAGAATAATTTGTCACCTTATTTTCTTCGTTTTTAAGTTTTAAAATATTGTGGATTTCTTTTTTTTTTTTTTTTTTTGGTAGAGAAATAACAGACTTTCAGATTGCATTTGATAATATTGATCAAATCTGTGTTTGTTTACCAAAAGCAGGTAACATTTATTAAATGCATTAAGTTATACCACTTAACTTTGTCAGCTATTATTTTAAAGTTTTCTTAAGAATTCATTCACAAGCTCAGAAGAGTCTGCTGAATTAATATTACCAAAATCGTAATCATAAACACTTTCAATTCAAAACATGTATCTTTCTGTATCTTTTGGCTGTGTTCCTTTCCCTTTTATGATCTATGAATCTCTTATTACTACAGTTTATTTAAACAGTCTTAATATTTACAAGATTTTTCTTATTTTCAGCTTGTGTAGGCTGACAAAAAATATTTCATATGGTAACTGTTGTAATTGGATTTGTTGAAAAATATAATTACGTTAGCTGTGAGAAGTTGAACTATTTTTTTTTCCAAAAATGTCTTTGCCATAATCGAGACATCCGATAAAAGCCAAGTCTGAGTTGATATTTATTTATTATAGTATTTGACTTGTTATTGCACAACTTTAATATTAAAATCTTGTATTCTTTTGCTAAAACTTGTTGAAAATAATCAACCGGAAAATGTTACCTGGTAGCATTAACATCTACTCAATTGATTCCATTGGATTGCTTTCCCATTATAATATATATTAAAAAAAAAAAAATACCACAAAGAATATAAGACGATGATGACTGGTAAGAAAAAAAAATTATAGAAGTATAATAGTGTTTATTGAGAAAAATATTTATTCTATTTCCCACAACAAAAGTATCCTGAATATTTGAATAAAAGTATGTATGGAATGTCTATTGCAATAGCAATAACGTTACCTTCTTCAAAATAAGAATAGGTAAGGAGAGATATATTTCTCCAGACTCTTATGTTAAAATGTATTCTTATATCAAAATGTTAAATGAATCTTTACTGATTAAAAAAAAAAACTTGACTGGTGAATATTAAATCTTTGAGCAATCCCAGATACTGTTGTCTTAAACCAGTACCAAATATTCAGTATACAGCAATGTTCCTGCAGGCTCAGCTCTGTTGCTCTGGACACCTGGCACCCATGATTAACAACATGAATGCTTTAAGTCATTTTTTGTGTCCATTAAAAACACAGTAAACGACTGACAAGTAGGCCACTGAAGCATTGCAAGGACATGCTCAAGGCAAACGTTCAACTGCGTGCTATCAGCTCCACAAAGCAGGAGACTACAGGTAAAGGCCATTTGCTAGAGAAAAGATCATGCACTGCTGCAGTGAAAGTCAATGAACAAACCTGGAGTGACAGAGTGACACAGTACTCACTGCGTTCCACCAATATGCATCAGTATAGGCATGGTGGGTGTAAGAAGCAACATCCATGGCACTTGCCACTGCTGATTGATGGGACAATCTGATTTTTCATCAAACAAGCCACAAAACATTAATGCTCAGATATTAAACCAACAAGATGGATAGTTTATTATAACTTTATTAACACAGATTTTCTTACTGTGAGCAGCTTAAATCACTACCACCGTGTTTAATTGGAGTCTAATCCAGGCATTCTTTGCAAGCTTGACTCCAGATTTCAGCTGGTTCTACAATTGCTCAAGTGGACCGTGGAGAAGCTCTAAGACTCACTGTACTGAAAAAACTTGGGAACACAAGTATCCATCAGAAAATCCTCAGTTAGCCAGGAAATGCACTTTGTGTGTACTCTGAATGCCATACCAGAAGAGTTTGCACTTATATATATAATACTTCAGATAGTAATAGTATTTTTACTTTTAAACTCCATTTTACATAAGTTACATTGCAAACAAATCAATATCCATTTAAGCCTATTTAAAAAAAAAATATTTAAAATGTAAACATTTTAAACCACATCTAATTTGTGGGGGTTGTAGCCGTATTGCTAAGAGGACCTGTTGCACGTGACAGAAGTAGAGATAGGGAATAGCGGACGGAAGATCTCGCGGTGTCACGGAAAGGGCAAGGGTTTAACCATATTAGGGCAAAAGGTGATATCTGGAACCTGATTGGTACATAAGACAACTTCCACCTGGACAGAAGTTATAAGAACCAGCAGCGTATTTCAATAAATGCCATTTGCAGCATCCACCATAATGGCGTCTGTGCTCATTTGACCCGGGGTGCTGGGCGGTGGCACACGCGCTAACTTGGTCCGCTGGGATAAATGTTGCTGCGAGGCAACACTAATTTAGGAAAGAGGTGCTGATTTATTTCTGTGATCTGTGTATCTACTTCTTACACTGAATATTTTTCAGAAAACCTAGAAGAGCAGGGAAGCATGGCAAGCACAATATCATTTTTTTTCTAAACTTAGGTGCAAGTTCTGTGTCTTTTAGGCCCCAGCAGATCAAATTGACACAGTAGATGAAATTTCCCCTTGTGGAGGAAAATTTTAGTATGGAGGTGACAAAGGCAGTAAAGGTGGTCATTAGTCGCAATCATGATGGGGACTTGAGTATACGGTGGAAAAGAAAACCCTTGAGCACTGGCATTTAGTGAGATGCTATTTGATAAATAGTACTATTAGATGCTATAGTACTATTAGATGCTAAATAGTACTATTAGATGCTATTAGATTAGGTTAGAAACCATAATTTATACTGGAGCATTGCACAAACAGAAAGTTTGTATTGGCTCCTAAAATAGCTATCATCTGTATGTCTCACATTTAAAAATAGAAAAGATTTTCTTAAAGATTAAAATTTGACATAGATATGTGGATCTATGATTGACTAGGATGCTGGAGTGGGGTATACAGCTCCTCCTCAGTCACCAAATGCTTAGATTTCTGTGAAATATTTTATTGCAATAAGACAGATATTACTGGTTGGAAAGGTATGGTGCTTCCAAGTAATAATCTATTGGGGCATCTTGGCAGCTGACAGGATATATATTAATTTTGGAGGAAGCACAGATGGGATTAATAGACTTTGTTCAAGATACTGAGGTGGAAGACTGAAGTTTTGCTTTTTTTTTTCCTACTGTGAAAAATGTTATGTACGTCAATTTAAAGAGTCTGGGTGCTTTCCAGCTTGAAAAAAAAAATTAACCTAAACCTTTTCATTATGATCTGAAACAGATTTTTTAATACATAACAGGAGTTTTAAAATGTAGAAATTCAAGTTTTTAGGAATTCATTTTAATAGAAAATTAAATATTGAATTAAATAGGTCTAATAAAGAATAATTATAAATTATGCCATTCTATGCACATATAGTAGATGTAAAGGGAAGGAGATTTAATATATTATATACACATATACATACATTTTTATGTGTGTATACGTACACATATATATTTCTCCAGGACCTTTATGCATTCTATTATTTCTAAGGAAAAAAAAAAAAAAAAAAGATTAAACTTTTTTTCACTAATTAGCTTGTAGTAGTTGGGGACTACCAGCTTGTCGTAGTTGGGGACTTGAAGAGACTGATATTAAGTAAGTGTTTCACATCAAAATGTTTACTGAGTGAAGCTCTTTCACATCTCTGATATGCCACAGAACAGTGCACCAAGGCACTAAGCTTTACAACTGCATTTCTCCTATTTGTGAATGTTACAACTTAAAGGAGGGAGTTTACCGTTGCTCACAAAAGCACAACTACTCTGGGTATGTCTATTTATTCCAAATCAGTGCTAGTCCTAGTCATTTCCACAGGGCTTTCTTTACTTCAGTGTGTTTGTCACTATTCTCAAACGAGATTGATTCTCCTTTTAGAAAGCAAAGCTTTTTAACCTTGCAATTAAACCTTGGGCTAAAGCTCAACCTGCTCTCTATAAAAAAAAAAATGAAAGCATTTGGTGGGCTTCTTACCCATAGAAAATCAGTCTGATCCAAGAGTAGCCCTCCAAACAAGTAATTTACTTCTATAAACAGTATAAATAAAGCAGAAATAGAAGGAAATATCTCAAACACCTACAACATATCTCTCTTTATAGTACCCTGGATGGTTTATTTCACTTCTTGCAGAAGGTCTACAAGATGTTGCAGTTGGCTCTCTGTAGGAGGTCTTCAAACCACTCACAAATAATTTAGGTAAGTAAAATTACAGGACTTTTTCCCCTTCTAGGTGGTACAAAGTTAAGATGCTACCACAGAGCATTACTTAACCACCTGCACATTTTTAAAGTAGTTTTTTGGTGAATTTACAGGTGTATAAAGATGGTCATCCCTGTAAGAACACTAAAAAGGGGTATATGCTACGAATTCACCTATTATATCTATTTTATACAATGCATTTCAGTAAAAATAAAAGTACTTATCAGCAGTAAACCAAGTATCTATTAGTTGTGTAAGTAGTTTGAAAATAAAATCATTACATACTATTGTTGTGTGATGAGTAGCAAACAAAAATCTGTGTCATCATTTTATTGTTTTAGCTTTCATCCAATTCATGAGGAAAATAAACGGTATAAATTGTCCTGCTATTATTTGGATAAGAAGAGATTAATAACAGATTAATAATAGTTTAACAGACATATCTAGGATAGTGACTAATAGAGAAGCCATTCTAAGCAGAATATTTCCAGTGGAGTTTCCGTGGGAATCAGTAATTATTCACACAATATTTAAAATTTTATTAAATGTTTTAAGTAAATACCAATTTAAAAAGCCAAGGTAATAGTAATTGTTTAAATAATATTTTAATATACATCCTAATACAGGCTAAAATATATATGTGGAAACAATAGTGTACATAATTTTACAATATCTAAACACACAGAATGGATAACTTCTAAAAATATTCATAGAAGTTATGTGTCTCAACATGAATTGTGAGTGTGAGATTAAAGCAGAAACACCCCCCTCCGCACAATATGCTGATTAAAATGTACCAGCAAGGAGTTTTGTATGTTATTCTCATTTTAAAATGAACTAACAACCAGACTCCAAGAGAAACAGAAAAATTGATTCAACAGCTTTGGAAATATATAACAGATTTAAGGAAAGCAAACCATTTAATTTACCACATGTTTACTGCAAAATACTGCCAAAAAAGGCACACACAGGATCTTGAAAGGTTCTTTAAATGCCTTTTGCTGCAGTCAAAAATGTCATATCAACTATTAACCAAGACATGTGGCTAGAACACAAGCTAATTTATGCAGTTATTATAATAGACATGTTAAGTACTGAGGCATGAAAACATATTGAAATTAGATATGAAAACAGCAACATCTTCACTGTTTCATATATTCAAAGAAAAAGTGAGCATTGTTTTTGGAACCGCACAAAGCACAGTAGCCTATTGAGGGCAGTACAAGGAGAGCTAGATGAAGGCAATAGCTCATCATATACAGCTGTTTATATTCTGTGATCCAGTGGTCCTTGGTATCTTTAAACTCATTAGGGCTTGGAAAAAAAAAATCAATTCCTGGGAAAGAAGAATAGCAGACCTGGACTAGTGAGAAGTATGGTGCACATTGTAGAAGCAGTAACATTATTTCTAGGTGGTTGGCTTAGGCAATCCTCAGAACTATGAAAATACACTAATTATATCTTGTCCTCTGAACAGCAAAATGGGACTGAATACCTCTCTAAGTACAGGAATCAGTGCAATAGGAAATCCAGTAAACAGGAAAAATACAGGAAAACAATAAAATCCATAAATTGTCAAAGAAAAGGAACAAATTTATCACTTCGTCACAAGGGACCTTGAATCCTTGGCAATATGAAAATAATCATACAGGACGAAGTATCTGATACCCCCCAAATTTATCTTTAATAGACTAATAATCTAAAGCAAAATTATGTTTATCGGTGTATTAATAAAGGACAAGCTGGACAAGCTCATGGCAGAGCTCAGAGGGTGGTGATCAGTGGTGCGGAGTCTAGTTGGAGGCCTGTGTTGAGTGGGGTCCCCCAGGG
>JAWLRI010000740.1:0-16216 GCA_034781795.1 Crypturellus tataupa
AAATTTTTTTTTTTTTTTTTTTTTTTTTTTTTTTGTAACATGATCAGATAATTTTCCTATTATTTAATAAAGAGGCAGTCAAACAATTTTAGGTGATTTTTCATATAAGAGAAAATAAAAACAAAATCAGTCAGCCATAGGTGGTCAATGAGGAGGAAAAAAAAGCAAGAAATTTTAATTCTGACAAAGTTAAAACAGATGAAAAATTATACACTACTGACACAAAGAAAACAGTACCCTCTCATATCAGGAAGTGATGGGAAATCTCAGTTACCACTAATGTCACCTATGCTGTCTGTAATTTGATATCAAGATTCTATTTGCATGGCACGACTGACTTTGCAAATCTCCAGGAACTCGACGGAGATACTATATCTTTGTACTGCAGCACTTCAAAGTATTTAAAAAATATTTGACTTTGAAAAGGACATTCAAAGTTATGTTTAAATACAGACTAGAAGACAAAGAGTTATACGTAGTTCATATTTCATCTCAAAAATGAAAACCCAGCAGCCTATAACTCATTGTACTTTAGTATGTGAATTATCATTTTGATTATGGTTTTACAGTTTATTTCATCCTTCCAATAAAACCAAGCTTGCCTTAGGAAACAGCCTTCATGTTCAAGTGTCTGCCCAAGGAAAAAAATGCCTACATACTTTGATCAATAAAAAGCAGGGTCTAAAGGGTCAGGAGGAACCATTGTGTTCACAAATTAATAAGACAGACATTCATTTCAGCAGCACTGGCCATCTTTAAAGACTATCTGCAGCACACCTTAGAGACCTCAGCTTCGCGATGGCTTGATGTGCTAATTGAATTGCTTTTGCTGTTAAGTGTATGAAACTAAGCCACAGACAGAGAAAGAGGTGGGTGAAGGGGATCCATGATGCCTTCCCAATAACAGTAATCATTTTTTCTCCCACCTGAGAGCTAGTAGTGAGAAAAAAAAATCACCTCTGGGGATAGAACTTTCAGAAATATATTATTTTTTGTTATATATTACATGTAATAGTATGTAGTAGCAATTATTATGTGGCCTTACTGTCATGTAGCTCTTCTCCTTAGTATGTCTCGAAGAGAAAGGTTGTCACACTCCCCCTGCTCTTTTGATGAGTGTCTTGATTGAGGTTGTCTGTCAGCTGGGGTAATGGTGTGATTCTGCTTTCCTTTCAGGTGGCTTGCCCTCTTATCTCATTGGATTTTTCTCCACCATCTGCTGTGGTGTAAGTGTGTCCTCCTATGTTTCAGCCATTGACATGGTGAAATGGGGTGAGCATCTCCAAGCACTGGATGAGCTGCTACATCCACAAAATGCACCATGATAATGCTGCAGACTTCATGAGTTTGTGGTATGTTTCTGCAACTGCACCACACCTGTCCGTCTCTGAGACAAACAAATTAATATAAATACGCTGCTGAGCAAGTATGACTTTACTGCATCGTGTAATTGCATGACCTCATGCCATTTTTCAGGAAATCCAAGCCCTCTGTCATCCAGCACTGTGTGAATGGCTCTCTGCATCCAACAATTAAAGCATAGCCACTAACAAGTAGGCAGAAAGAACCACAAATTTGAATAAGAAGTACAAAAATGTCGCCACCCTGTAACTGAGTCCTGTCATAACAAAGCAATGCCCATTAACAAAAATACTTGGAGCTCCTGTCCAAGGGAAGTAGGTTTGTGTGGGTTTGGAAACTGAATTCGAAGAACGCTTTATAGCACAGAATGCAAATAATCAGGTAATTTACTCTGTAGCTGTACAGTAATTGCAGTGTAATTAGAATAATTGCATTTTACCTGCAGGACATGCACTTATGGCATGCTGTATTTGCATTAAATATTCAACATATATATTCCATACCAATTCATCCTTGCTACAGCTCTGCACTAAAGTGGGTACGCTACAGGAATGAATTTGGCTCTCAGGGTGTTAACTTGCATGTTATATGTGATTCTTTCAGAGATTCCCATTTTACCAAAAAAAAAAAAAAAAGAGAGAGAGATTTGATGGATTCTGTGATGAAAAATTGCATAGCCTGGGAGTCCTTTGTTTAGTTGCAGTTTAACTTCAGCTCATTTGAATAACAGGCAAGCAAAATTGTACAACAACCAGGTAATCATTTATTGCAGTGAGCAATCAAGCTCTAGTGGCTCTTCTGGCTCTAGTCTCATGCAAACCATACTTTGAGGTCAACCCAAGGCCTCAACTCCAGCTGCTTTGTGCTAATAAGGCAAGGAAAAGCAACCCAAAAAGCTGTCCCAGAGGAGTAGCTCTAAGCGTCCCCTTGTTGCTGGAGAGTTTTTGAGTTCTATGGGTCTGATGGACTTGGCTCTCTTCTGTGTTCCCTCCTCCCTTGGCATCGAGAAAGGAAGAAGTGATGCCAGGAGCAGCAAGGGGTAGGGACAGCATGTGGGAGGAAGGCTGAGTCAGAGCAGGAACCCGGGGTTCAGCTCTGCACTCTGCAACAGCCTTTCTGCATGATTTTAATCAAATCATTTATAATTGGATCCTCAAAAAGGCCTGGAAGAGGCAACATCTAGCTTCAGGTAGCTTGCTGTCTCCTAGTAGATGCTGAGAAATACCCAGAGCTGCTATGAGTGTCTAAACTCTATGTGAATACTATGTGAATAGTGAGTTTGAAGTCTGAGAAGAAGAGCCAACAGCCCAAGCAAGAACCAGTGCAGTATGAAAAAGGTATGCTATGAGCAGCCCAACTCCAAACATACAAAATATTCGAGGACAAATAAGTGTCTCACTCATTTTACTTACAAACTTTACTAACTGTTCTTTGGAGCAAGTAAAAGCACCGATGATTCTCCACTTTCATCTTGGATAGTGTACTTGCTCAGTGAAAGTGTTACTATTATTTTTTTAATGCTGGATACTCACCATGAGGTTAACAGCACTAAGATTATGGTAAGGTACAACAAAGCACATGGTCCACATGCTTTCTTTTCACAAGGTTATCCTAGCTGCAGGACTGTGATGAAGAAAGTCTAAGTAATGGATACCTAGTGATATATTAGGTCACATCTTGCTTGAACTTTGAAGTTCAGCCCATGGTGGAGATACAGGAGAGAAGTCACCTGAGAACATGGATGGTCTTGAACTTAACTACCAGCACAGTAGAGTCGCTTTCTAGCTGACTATATAGACTAGGTATTTCCATACAGGCTTGTAACATATACAGAGGATATAGTCCTCCCTCTCTTACAATTTCCAAGTTCTACTTTACCTTTGCTTGTAGCTACAACACCTACTAATTTCAATAATTAAAGGGAGGAGAATATGTCCAAATTTTACAATTTTTAACTGTAGAAAAGTTCTCTTTGACCTTGATGTGACTTTTGTTTGACAACAACTGTGCAAGCTAGTGTGGAATGGCCCACAGAACTGTGACACTGCTGCATTTCTACCAACCCTTGTAGATCCTTTATTAAGCAGGTGTGTCTTTTTCCTCAAAATGTGTTTCCTGTTCTAGTTTCCGTTCTTGATGTCTTTGGAGGTGTCCACTCATTAATGGCCCTGTGCATACACTGCAGGGGTTCTTCCTGAGGCCCTTAGATCCTAGACGTTTCTTAGCCATGTGCCACACACTGGAGCTATGGGGTCTCAGGGTAGTCATTTTATTGACAATATATGCAGCAATAACCATATAATCACAGCCCAGTTATGGAGCATTTGTGGAGTTAAGTATGTTATGTCATAGATGAAGTCAGCAAGTCTAATTTACCTCAAGTCACCAAAGAGGACAGAGACTAAGGGTCAAAGACAGACTTCTCATTAGAAACTTCATTTTTAAAGCCCTATTCATGGCAGTAAATTCCCTCAAATCAACTGAAATTGCAATTATTTTTAATTTTTCCTTTAATCAGCTCTGGAACTCCAGCCCAAACCTGACTGTGGATTAACTTTCACAAGCTGAAAATGTAACAGTAAAAAAAAAAAAAAAAAACTACAAAAAAACACCCACAAAAGTCCTCTCACCCAACTATTCAAAATAAATAAATAAATACAGCCCTACATAAAAATGTTCCCCATCAAGTTCTATCTGTCTCCTGATGCTACTTACCTCTTCATATCAAACTCCTACCAGGTGCAGAGTGATTAAGAAGACCAAAAATAAAACCATTATCTATCAAGCTAACATTTCCTCACATCATCTGTAGCAGTACATTGGCTGCTGCCTGGATGCTCAATCATGTCTGGTGTTGTAAGGTGACATTTGGATAGGAGCCATTCTGCTACAGATTAGGAGTGGAACCAGGGTTTAGCAGCGTGGATGTGATCAGGGAAGAAACCTGATGGATAAGAGAAGAGGGAAAGGGAGCTGGCATTTATGAAAGATGCCATCCAGATTAGGCCAGGCTGTGCAAAAGAGGGCAGGCTCTGGAAGGTTTATAAGAAAGAAGAAATACATATATTTTCTGTATCACCAGGCCTTTTTCAAAGACTGGTAATAGGATATGCAATATTAGCATATGTATATTATAATATTACCATATATACATATGTATATATGTCCACATGAATATACACATAAAACCCCCTAATGTACATCTGCCATATAAATATATAAATACATAGATGTATATCTCTTTTCAAATAAAAGAGGATATAGGCTCTAAGACCAACTTTCATATATGGCAGCTTAAAGCAAAAATGTTTTATTCATGAATGATGTCTTTTTTTTTTTTTTTTTTTTTATAAACACATAAAAATGTGAAACAATAAAAGTGATATATACCTAATAATGAGTGAGCCAATAAACCCCACCAGGCAACTTAGCTCTGGAAGTGGAAAAATTGACTTTGTATAACAAATTGCAGAATTATTAATCCTGTTTGAAACCCTTTTTATATCAGACCATTTACTTTAATTCTTGCTACTTTCAACATTATCATACATTATGCATTTTTCTTTGTAATTTTTTTTTTCTTTCTGCGAGTAGTGTGCTCCCAAACTTTAAAGGCCTGCAAGCATATTAAAAAGAAGCCTATTGGGTAAAAGAGAAAGCAAGGGATAAATTATTTAGGCCATTCTGAGGTACTCATCCCTGCAATAACTCTCTCACAGTGGTCCCTCACAGACCACTGATGAATTAAGCTTGGTGAAACTCCTGCAAGGAGAGCAAATACCATCTTCTGTTGCATGAACAGAGAGGCTGAAGCACAAAGCCCAGTGATAAACTAGGGCATAGGGCCCTTGCACGGGCAAATAGGTAGTCTGGTGCTGAGGATGCTGTTAACGATACTCCCACCAGGCAATGTTAATATAATCAATATTCTTATAAACAGTTTTAGATGTGTAGTGTAAAAGATAACACTCTTGAAAAAAAAAAAAAAATCTAGAAATTGCTGCAGGTCCAGAGGTGTTTTGAGCCCTGTGCTGCTCAGAGTTAAAACAAAAAGGGTACAGGGTGAGGCAATCAAGTTTACTGAACACAGTCAACTGATTGCTTAAAACTACTCCAGTGTTGATTCTCAGGCTGTGCTGGCCAGAATCTTGGTACCAATAGGGCAAAGGCTGAGTCTATAGGTGTATCCAGTATATGGGTTCTTCTCTGAAGAAAATGCCAAATGCTTGCATTTGCCAGGATTAAATCTTGCAAGTATTTCTTCAGTCTTAGTGATCTAAATGCTATCAAAATATTCTTGCAATGGGTATTTGTAGGATGCCATTAGATATCCCTTTGGTTTAGTATTATTGATTTAAATCATAAAGAGGTCATGAGTTTCTTCTTAATGATATTTAAGAAGAAACTCTGAACTTCTGCTTAAACAAGCAGAAGAGGAGCCCAGGAAGGAATGTGATCATAACTATACACAGTTATCTGTTCCTGGATACTTTTGTTTGTACTTTTTAAAACACAATGTGTTCATGACACTGGCAGAAGTAGTTTGCTTGCTTCCAGTCACTTTAAGTATAGGACTTTATATTGAAGAGATCTTGTAATTAAAAACAACAACCAAAAAGCTCCCAAAGCCATCCACAAAACTTCCAGCAGTGACTTCAGGAGGGACAAGCTTGAACTTCAGCCACTCTGTGTTGAGAAAACAGCAATTCTTTAGGGTTTTGTTTGTTTGTTTGCCTTTGAATATCAAGTGTACAGAGAATGACTAAAACAGTAACACTTTTTGAGTCTTTAGTGGATCCAAGTAATTAGCAGAGCAAATATAAACGGTCAGTTGGCAGACAGTTGGCTAAGATGATAGGCTATCAGAGTTCATGTTTCTACAGTGAGCTGTACAAAGACTGAAATACCTCAATTTCAGCTAGAACAATGTCTGTTTTCCAGGTGTGTTAGTGCCTTTATTTTTGCCTCTCACTTAAAAAGATCCATTTTGGGTCAACTTTTGATTTGTGGAGAAGCCTATCCTTGAGAAAACATTCAAGTATATTATGAATTCTGCCTCTGGGCAAGTCTTCTTCTAATCTTTCTCTGAATGGATTTCATAATCAGCTTGAAGCATCCTTAAAGATATCAAACATTTCTTTTCACCCCCACCTCTTTTGCTAGGCTTAACAATTTCAACCCTTCACACTTGCTAACTATGTCTAATGCATTTTTATATGTGAACACTTACTGAGCCAGGGACTTTTTGTCTAAAGCAATGTTTCCATGGAAGGGAAAAGGAGTTTTTCATGGAAAACTTGAGGTCCAGTGACCTAAACTCTCAAACTTTTCTTGGAGGCTTCTATCTGTTGCCATCTCTCTTGTCATCCTGTACAAAGGGCATGATATAAATATAAATGACTACGTCAGAAAATGCTGATTCCCTAAACCTTGCCCCAGTTTCTCCAGCATCTTGGTGTGTGTGTTTTTGGCAGAAACCTGCCTTTTGCATGTTCTTCAAATTCTCCATTTACCCCCTTTTGTTAGGTCTATTCAGATTGTTGGAGACGGATTATTTATTTCCTTGCCTTTTTTCTTTTTTTTTTCTCTTTAAGAGTTGGGTGTAACTAATACAGTTTCACAGGCAAGTTGCATCCTAAGGAAAGATGAAATTTTTTATCAACCAATGGCCAGGATGCTACATGAGCAATTATGTCTTTTAAATGTTTCAAAAGGTTTAGAAATTATATGTCTAATAGTGGGCACTGTGAGGCATCTATTCTTGGATTAATATTCTGTTCTGCAATAAATTGAAAATTAATTTACCTCTATAGAAAAGGAAGAAGAGGTAACTATATTGATTGTTCTTGTAGCAGCTATTTTTTTCCCATTACTAATTACAAAGTATGAGAAGATAAAGTTTTATCTATTGTTCCTCACTAAGTGAATACTTTAGGTCTGGCAAATCCATACAGTGTTACTTTTCCGTATATAGCGTCTCCCAGTGTTAACATAGGGGAATTAGTCTAGAAGGAATACTTGGGAATGCTACCATGATATGTATAATTTATAATAATGTAAGAATAATTTTTTGTGTTTGTCAATTATACTCTGTTTCTTTTGATGTCCTCCAAAATCCACCCCTGCATCTCTCAGTACCCTCTATTAGCATGTTATTAATCTGTGCAGTGATTATTTTGAAGCTCTGGACACGTTTGATACTGCTGGTAAAAACAAATCAAACTTCAGAAAACTATGGCAAAGAGATCTGTATTGTTCTATAATGTGAGGCATGAGAAAAAAGTATTATAAGGAGTAGTTTAAATTTTCCACTTCCAGACCTGGATGGAGCTAGCCGGAGAGTAGTAGGGGATTGGCATGGCATGATGCTTGCTTTAATATCTGCTTTCAAAGGATTTTTATTTAAACTTCTCCACACAGACGGTCAGTGGCATAGAAAGTGGTTCATTTACATGATGTGCAAAAGGTGCGAGCCCCTGAGCAAGGCAGCTTTGGAAGCCAGACTCTATAACGATAGCGTTAATCACAGCACAGCCATAAGCAGGAAGTACTAAGGCCTTAAATGAAGCCGAGCATTTTTTATTGTGGTGACCCCCACGCCGGGCAAATATTGTACAACATCTTGTGCCAGCAAAGTGATTTACATATATATATTTTTTTCCTTCTCTCTGAGTAGAGTGGACAGCTGGTGTATCCGTACACCTATTAATCTTTCAGTTCACAATCATCTCCCGGTATGTAACAACTATTTTTCAATCTTCGGGGCACCCAGTGAGGCAGTGAATAATTCTATTACGTTCTTGCGGGACTGATGAGTGTTGCTGAATGACACATTAGGTTTCGGGGTGAATGGAAGGAAGGAGAGGGGAAACTCTGGCAGAAGGCAGACAGCCCATTACTATCTTTTCACTGCGGCAAACAAAAAAGATTCCTTGTAATCTACTCCTGAAGGGATCACCATCAAACTCTGACCATCTCTATATATTTTGCACATTTATATATGCCTGTATGTGAGCCTCCGTTTCAAACTTCCTAGCTGTCAGGGAGGAATTTTAGAACTTCAAAGCTCTCAATGTCTCTAGTCTTAAACTAAATTGGTGAAGCTATGAAAGTTTTTATCTCGCTTGGCCCTGGCATGGTGATTTCTGCATCAGCTGTTAAGAGCCATGGCAGTGTGTGGAGCCAAATGTAAGACCTTGTATGCAGCCGGACACTGAATTCAGACAGCCTTTTCTATGCACAAAGGAAGAGATGTGGACTCATAACCCATAATTTAACCAAGAAGGAGGTGAATTTAATGGAAATTCATGGGGATAATGATGTGAGATTTTAGTATTATAAATTTGTTTAAAAATATTAATAATCTTTATCTATAGCAAAGTCCCTTGGGTTGGAAAGTAGCAATAACTATTTGACAAAAAGAATGTGAGTAAGTTTCTCTATGTTTCACTTTCCCCTTCAAGTTGAGGATCATTCAGAGAGTTTAGATAATTTCACATGATTCATTCTGATGCAGCTGCAGTGGAAAAAGAAGTAGTCTTCAAATGCAGCAAGTGAAGGATTTAGGCTGTCCCAGAAGTGTGAAAATCACAAAAGCACCAGTTCTCATGAGATGCCTCTTCCAACTGTGCAGGGCTATGAAGGGCAAATGCTTTTGGGTCAAGGTAAAGTAGACTGGAGCAAAATTTTGGAGACTACACATGGATCCAGCCTTCTGAGATACAACTCATAGAAAGAAAAAAAATAAGGGAAGGGAAGAAAAAGTAAGCCTGGACCCTTCACACAGGCAGGAATTTTTTTTTTTTGAACAGAAATATATTAAATAACCATCTCTGCTGTGTGCTGCAGAAAAAGAAGATAAAAAGAAAAGATCCAGTGTTTGGAGAAAATGCTGCCTTTATAGTTCACAAATGTGTTAGCAGTTTGATTCAGGTCTTATTATTATTGCTGCTATTAATATTATTATTATTATTGTTATCTCTAACCCAGATAATTTGGCAGCCTGAAAAAGTGGAGAGCATGCAGTATAAATCACAGACTCTGCTGCAGAAGAGAGGCACTCCTGCAGAATTGGATGCTGAGAAGATTTTGGGGGCTTGCCCCAGAGGATGCTGATTAAATCCACCCCAGGCCCCCCCGCTAAAGATAAACAAAATGCTAGCATATAATTAAATGTCAATTCTTTGATTATCTAAGACTTGCTGTGAATGGTACCGACCCCTTTGGAAGACACCCAGCCCACTTCCAATTAAAAACTACCTGACCGTAAATAATAAAAGCATGTTACATACACAGTAAATAATGGTTCTTAAAATAATGTATTTCAGGAGCTATATTTTAAGGACACCACATGTGTTCCCTGTATAATGAGTTTTTCCCTCTGCCACTATCACCAGCAGCCTCTCAAATCTAGAGAGCTAAAGAGATTAATTTGTTGGGTTATGTTTTTATCTAAACATTAACCGCTTGCTTTTCTTTATCTGTCTTTAAAAAAATATATTTATTTTCCTCATTCCAATTCTTCCTCATTTTTCCTCATTCCAATTCAAGTTAAGATATTTTCAGGAAAGGAAGAAAAATCTCCTTTCTTAATGTATATATGAGGATACTTGTATGTTATGCAAATACATATATACAGTACATATATACAAATATATATATGCAAATACATATACATTTGTGTGTTTCTGGTTTTAGTATTACATTTTTATGCCTCTGTATATTTTTATATATATAAAAATACATAATGCTAAAAAGACTGCATTAGAAGACAATATGCTAATGACAGTGAATAGGAGGTATTTTCTCACAAAACAATTTTTTTTTGTAAGATAGTGTAATGTTAATAAAAAACAAAGAATAATGAAGATCACTATATATAAAATATATATATATAAAAATGGAATTACTGGTAAAACAGGAATGAATTGTTCCCTTTGCTAGAATATGCAAGAACCAAGAAGGACATGTTCTCATTGTGAATGTGGGAGAACAACAGGAGACCTGAGTTTCCTGCTCTCCATCTGAATATATATATATATATATATTTGGCTCTGTTAAGTAAAATCTTTCTCCACCTGAAAAGTCTCAGTACCAACAAGAACAGAAAATACTTTTTCCATAGTAGCTACAGTCAAACAGCTACCACACAATGGGGCGAGCTCTGAGTGTCACAGAAAATTCTAATTCTCACATTTCCTAGTCTTTGAGTGTTTTGACTTTCCAAAATGTGCACACACAGACATCAATAGGCATATATACACAATGTACCTTCCAAAACATTTTAAATATTATGTAGAAAAGCTTCCAAGGATTGTACCATACCATATACATCATCTGGAATTTCAATTTATTTTTAGCAGAAAATAGAAAAGAATATAGTTGCCATTCCCATGTTCAAGGGGAAAATGAAAAGTGTTCACACTACAATTTGGACAGGATAACAGCATTTACATTTCTACTCTTTTCAAAAAGTGCCATGATTTATTCATGACTTCAAGCTGACAGGATCATGACTTTAATTAATAGAGGTGGTAGAAAAAAACTTCTACAACTGATAGGTTGCTCCATAATTGGTTATTTCAGAGATTTTGTAGCTTTCTATGCTGCCATTGGAAACAAGTTATTAGGAAAAATGAACCAAGAGTTACAAACACTATCAAGAAAGCGTAGTAGTGAGCTACATAAGGATCCACCCATGAAAACCATAAGCACTGGAACTAAGACAATCTGGTTTCCAAGAGATTTGTGATTTTTTATTGTCTTTTTACCCAATTATGGTAGAATTTTCTCTATCTCCACATATAGTGAAGATAATCATTTTTCTCTTGACCTCTCAGTAGATGATCTACATTGGTTTGTGCTTATTAGTTATAGAATCAAGATAAAAAGCCATTGAGCTATTTCATTGTGAAACAGGGAGAGCATGTCTTCAATTTGTGCATTTTGGGGAACAATAAATGTGAGTAGTTACAAAACCAGAAAGTTCTACTACTTTTTTAAGGCTTATGTTGAAGTCGTCTGCATTGATAGAATTGGTGGTTTATTAGCATTTGAATAGTCTCAGCCTTCAAAAATCTTTGTGAGAAGAGCTCTATTTCACTGCCACCCTGAAGACCTTATAAATATGTTTGCATCCTATGTAGCCACTATAAATCTTTTTTTAAAAATCTTCTTTCCACTTATAATTAATTTATTTCCCTCTCTCTTCTCAAAAGCCTTCTTGTTCTCACCTTCTTCTGCTTTTTCTTATCTCTCTGCTCCATCATTTTTTACCTTCCTTTGGGCTTCTTAAGCTTTAGTTCATTTTTCAGTTCATTTCCCTTTCTCAGTGAGTTATTTCCTTTGAGACTGTGTTTGGTGTTCCAGTTTCTGCTGAAATCCTCTTGTTACTCCCTTTTCTTTTTGAGGTATCATATGGACATGTCCTTTTGAACAAGAAAATCTTTATCATGGAATTCAGTTGCCACTGTCTTTGTAATTATATAAGTTTCTGTGAATTTAGCATTTTCCGTATGCATAATTAGGTTGCATACAAGTTAGAGCAATATGGGATATGCTTATGTCATTCTTCCCTTTTCTTGTTAAAGCAAATATATGAAGGTTGCTATACTTGGCCTCTTCAACTTTGCCTTCAAGACTAGAGCACATGAGCAACAAGGACTAGTCAGGAGTACATCACATGGCAGGTCAAAACACTGTTTCCTTTCCTCTCTTCTTTAAAACCTTCCTCCCATAGGTTATTTCGTCCTGACGCATTTCGCCACAGAAGTTATCTGATGGGAGCAAAAGTTAAGAGAAGTGAATGTGAATGAATATTTAGATGACTCTTGCTACTCAATTTCTTCAGCTTCCAGTATGAGCTAGGATAATTCCAGTAGCATACACTCAAAAAGAAAGCTGTTTTATCACAGTTTTTTCTTAATGACTTCACTTTTAGGTCTCAGTATACCCAAAGGAAGAGGAGGAACTTGATGCTAAATCTCTGACAGCAGTGTAAACTCATAGTCAATGTATAAAAAGTAACATTTGCAGTACAACTGCCTGTAAATACTGGACTTTCTTGATGTTCTTTAAAAAACTTGGGATTTGGTGCCCTGAAATGCAATAGATAGCATGGGGATTAGATCTCAGAATAGCCTGAAGTACAACTTAAAATTTGTCATCAAACTTCTTTTTGAATGGTATTAGGAAATGTGAACATCTAGGAATACAACACCTAGCCCTCAGTGTAAAGCAAAAGAGAAGAAATTCAGGGAAGAGTCATGCTTCAGAATGACCCTTTTTTAGCATCTGAGCATTTCCCTGCAACATTGGACAAACTATCTCTGGAAACTTGATCTTTGGAGTACAAACTATTTTACTGCAGTGAGGTGTGATCCCTTGGGTTGCCCTTTATTTATACTCTGTTAGTTGATGTAAAGAAAGGCATAGTGGTGCTGCAAGCTTTTAACATAAAATCTAGCTATTCCAGCACCTGCAAAGAAGCTGAAAGGTTTGGGTTTAGTTCAGATGCCTGCAACATTTCTCACCTCAACACAACATAATGCTCCAGAAAAAGAGCTTCACACTGTTTCATGCTCCAGATCTCCATGTTTGGGACAGGCCTGCTTTCAACATCTTAAAATGAAGTGAGGAATTTTAGAGAAGGTTGTCCTATCACTCACTAAAATATCATGATCTAGTTTTGTGCAGCCTGATTTAGGGTGTCCATGTACACATCATCATTATTACCATTCCTTGACTTAATAATTATCGTGGATTGAACCAGAAAGATAATCCCGTATGACTTCAAACCGTCTTATGCTTTAGACTGATAAAGTAGTTTTTGATGCCTTTATTCCTTCATCACGAAATCTCTAGATTAATCAGTTTCTGAAGTCAATTAAAAAATTATTCCTGTTTAAGCCTGGAGGCTCTTTCTATTAGTAGTTTACAGAGAGGTTCTAGTAAAAGAGAAAGTATTTGCCAGTTTTCCTCTATAACTTCAATTTCATAAGGATAGATCCCATAGATGATTATATAGGGGAATGAGGTGTATTATCAACTTTAACTAATAAAAGAACTGGAATAGATGTTTGAAAGCACTGTAATTTGACCTGATTCTGTTTCTTTGTGATTGTGATTGTTGCTGCCAGTTCAAATAGAAAAGTTCCTTCCTTCCTTCCTTCCTTCCTTCCTTCCTTCCTTCCTTGCTTCTCTTTAAAATAAGAGAAGTTCTAAAACAATATTCCCATTCATTAATATTCCTTTCTTATTGTTGAAAAGAGGGGAAGAGAGAGATGAACCTGAATCCTGAGCAAATCTCAGGAAAGAGGTAATACCAGAAATCTTTCTGACTACTGCTTCCTTTTCACAGTTCTGCCACTCATTGCTACCCTATGCAGTTTTTCACATTGCTTACATTTCCTTTACAGTCTCAGTCAAGGGTTGCTGGGATCTATTTTAAAATAAATGACTGTTCATCCAGAAAGTGAGTGGTCTTGTTTGCAACCAGATATTCATGCATTCAGGGAGGCAACTGATGTTCATATCCCAAAGCTGTGAAGAAAATTTGGGCATGTGTCACAGGTCAAATATATAGGACAGAATCAGGAAAAAAAAATCTCTTTTTTCCTTCCCTATTTATCTCTCAGCTCTATATGAGCTGATGTGATACTTGTCAATCAATGCAGTGGGAAATGAAACAACTAGAGTAAGTCTCTGTTTATCTGAGATGTGCAGGACTGCTTTCTGTTTAATTTTCTTTCCTTTCCCCTAGATACTATTACATTTTCATTGCCACCTGACAAAGAAATTTATGATTTACTGTGATGCATACTAATGTTGCACATGTACAGTTTAAAAGAAAAGGACCAGAAGAATGAATGGATGAATAAAACTTTAATATGGCATCACTGATGTAGTAGGCATCTTCTTTTGGGTCCCAACCGATAGAACTTGACTGTGAATTTTTAGACTGAACTTCAGCAATGTCCACATTTGAAGGAAATTGGGCTTTGAAATATGTTTAGGTACGTCTCTTTACAAAGAAGATGACTACCATGCACCACATTTCATGCCTAGGTTTGTATTGTCCAGGTTCTGATGAAATAGGTCTTTCAGAATGGACGGGTATAACTGAATGATGACACGATGGTGCCCTTATTAAAGGGACTGAGCAAAGTGTTGACAGTATGTCATGAAAAACATTATCAGCCCTTGACAATAATAAAAAGGCAAAGAAATACTAGGATTAACTCTCTGGATAACCTTCAACCAGAAAACAAACATCAAAGGAACTTGGTCTGTAGCTGTGAATATTCAGCTGATTCGCAGGCAGACTAAAGGTTCTATCTTCTTCTAACTTCTGATTCTATCTTGTTTCAAGAATTGTTTCCATTTGGGCTCAAGAGCAATGTCATTTTTCTGCACACTGCTTACTGTCAGTCTATGAGACTGACTTAAGGAAGTGGGCAAATCAACCTATATCCTGATAAAAAGGGCACCTTTCTTAGCTGAGATCTGCTTGTCCCTTGGACTGGTTGCACTGCTGGTTCAGTAGGATCTATGCTCTAAAAGTGACCTGTTTGGGCAGGGGGAGGTTGACTATATGATCTCCAGAGGGCCCTTCCAAGCTCAGCCGCTCTGTGATTTTGTGATTACTACTTAAGGAGAGACATATGACACCCCAGAGTACTGCGGAATCAAGATTCTCTATCCTCAAAGCACTCTCTAAAAATGTTTCATTAATATAGGAAAACCTGTGGTTTGGAAGTAATAAGAATTTAGATCTGTTCTGAGGATTCCTCATTAGAGTACCATGCAAGACCAAATGCTCTAGCACACTCTACTACCTCTTCCCTCTATCTCCTGCTCCAAGCCAGCTCTGATATGGTGTAGCCATGTAATCTTGTATTACATTGCTGGGAGAAAAGCCTTGAGAAGGTCTCCATCCCCTGGCTTGGGACCTGAATTAAAGCTCTGGACCTTGCCTTTGATTCTTGCCCTTGATCCTTGTGCCTTGGATCCTTGTGCAATGGATCGTCGTGCCATACCTCACTGCTCCTGACCTGAACCTGCTGACTAAGTTTCCTCTTGCACTCAGATCTGCCTCATGATTGTTTGCTTGCCTGGGAGGTCACTGGTTGTGCTGACCTGGTCACCATCACTGGACCTGCTCTGCTCTTCTTGCTGTCACCCTCAGCTTCTGGTTGATTTTCTTTGTGAAACAGCTGCTCTTGCTGCTCCTTGGCTATCTGAATATTGGTCTAAGCAGCTTCTCTGGTAAAGTACAGATATGAAAGCACTGAGAAGATATCCGTTCCCAGAATCCATTTTATATACAAGATGACCAATGACATAGCTCTTTTTAGTGTTATTTGCAATACCATCCAAAGATATCAAATAAATAATAAAATTATGCTTATTATTAATATGGTGTATTGATCCTCAGCACTGTTATTTTGACATCTTTCATAAACTGTATTTAAAAATAACCCAAACAAACAGAAAATGACTAATTTTAGCCTCTTGAAAAAATGGCCAGATCATCAGCAGGAGTAAGCTGATACATCCTCATTGTAGTTACTGAGAAAGTAATTCTTGAAGAATATATTGACAAATTATCATGCTTTACATATGAAAGCAATACATTGATCTCAAGTCTGTGTTAGTCAAATACTCCTTTCTCATGGCATCCAGGAGACTTAGACAATGCATTATAATCCAACTATATTACATGTTGCTCAAACACATAACAAAAAATTAATCTCAGCCCTAAATATCTTTAGCAGTGGGCCCTTGTGGCCAAGAAGGCCAATGGGATCCTGGGGTGCATTAAGAGGAGCGTCTCCAGCAGGTCGAGGGAGGTGAT
>JAWLRI010000746.1:0-12311 GCA_034781795.1 Crypturellus tataupa
ACGGGCGCGTTGTCGTTCACGTCCGACACGGACAGCGACAGCGCCGTGCGGCTCGACAGCGACGGGCTGCCCCGGTCGCTCGCCACCACCGTCACGTTGTGCTCGGACGCACGCTCCCTGTCCAGCGCGCTCGCCGTCACCACCTTGTACGAGCTGCCCGACGACGCCACGATCGACAGCGGCGACTCGCCCTCCAGCTCGCACCACACCTTCCCGTTCTCGCCAGAGTCTGCGTCGTGAACGTTCACCAGGGCCACCACGGTGCCAGGTAGTGTGTCCTCAGATATCGTCCCCGACACCAACAAGGTCGTTATCTCGGGCGCGTTGTCGTTCTCGTCTGTGATCTCTATGTGCACCTTGCAGTGGCTTATCAGCCCGCCTCCGTCCCTCGCTTCCACAGCGAAGGTGTATTTATTCCTCAACTCGAAATCCAGAATGCCCACATTGCGGATGTCGCCGCTGTCGCTGTCTATGCTAAAGACTGATAGGACAGCGTCGGGCACGTTGCTGAAGGAGTAGAAGACTCGACCGTTGGAGCCCGCATCCGCGTCCGTGGCTCGCACCTGCAGCACCAGCGAGCCCGTCGGCACATTCTCCCGCACTCGAGCCTCGTAGGTGCTTTTAATGAACACGGGCGCGTTGTCGTTGGCGTCTGTGACGTTGATCCGAATCTGGACAGTGCCCGACCTGGCTGGAGACCCCCCGTCCACTGCCGTGAGCACCATCTGAAACGAGCTCTGCTTCTCGCGATCCAAAGTTGTTTCCAGCACCAATTCGGGCTGCCTGCTTCCATCCGGGTTCTCCTTCACTTCCAGCCTGAAGGACGGGTTTTCAGTGAGTTGGTAGCTGAGTAGCGAGTTGCTTCCCACATCCGGATCTTGCGCCATCTGCAGCGGAAATCGCGCACCAGGAAGGATTAATTCACCGATCTCCAGATCGAGAGCAGGTTTTCTGAAGGCCGGGGAGTTGTCATTGATGTCCTGGATTTGCACATCGACTTGGAAAACGTTGAGCGGATTCTGCACCACCGCCTCCAGACTAACCGAGCAGGATGCCGAGTCGCCGCACATCTCCTCCCGGTCCAGACGCTCGCTCACGTACAGGTGCCCGGTGTCCGCGCTCACCGAGAAGTATTTCTGCTGCCTTCCAGACCCCGAGACCAGTCGCAGCTGCCGTGCGGGCAGGTCTGCCAGGCTTAGCCCCAGGTCCCGCGCCAGCTGCCCCACCACGGAGCCGCTGCCCGTTTCCTCGGGAATCGCATAGCGCAGCCGCTCCGGCGCCGCCCCCCAGCAGCACAGCGGCAGCAGCACGGCCAGCACCGCGACGTGTCCGGCTGCTTCCCGGAGCTGCACCGCCTGCCCCGATGCCATTCCCGCCGCTCCTCGCCTTCGCTGCACCTCGCCTCCCGTCCTCCGGTGCTTCCCCGCTCTGCAGATCAACTGAAGCTGGCTCGCAGATCAACTGGCGTAGGGAGATATAACCCCTCCTCCGCTCTGTTCTGTGGATTCGCTCCGCTCTTTCTTGTGCTCTGCTCTGATCTGCTCTGCCCTCTCCTGCGCTCTGCTCCTCCGGCTCCGGCGCGGGAGACTGCGGCGGCTCCAGCGCCCCTTCCCATCGGGCAACAGCGGCACCCAGAGTCCTCGCGCCGCCACTGCAGCCCTCCCGTAACGGCCCAGGGCCCCGCGGAATGTCACGCGCGTGTGCCTCCCCGTGGTGTCACAGAAAGTCGTCTCGAAGAAGGAATCCATCGTCCTGCACGGGATCAGCTACAGTAAGTCATGTCTAAATTTTCATTTGTCGACAGTGAAGGAAGTATCACGCTAAGCATATGCAGGAGATATATTTACTTTGCTTGGACCAGGAAAGCTGCCTATGTGAGGCATAGCCGAAGTAATCTCCCTGTTATTATTTTTGCCAGCACCATATGTATCACACAACCATGTACAGTGCCAGTTATTGGTGGCATTTGCAGTGTTCACACACTGGTCTTTAATTCAGGGCATAGGCAGGTGCAGCTTTCATATTTTGGCCTTTGGAGATTTGTCTTTGGAAAGTGATGTAACACTGGAATACATCTCCTGTATCAGTTAACTCACTTTCCAGGTCGAGTTTTCTAATACTCTGTCACTCTTCAAGGAGTAATAGGAGCTCAGAAGGGATCCAGCATCAAGGCATCTATCTTCCCTAGTAGATGTCCCAGCATGATTCTGACAATGGTTTTCTAACCTGCCGTGCTTTAGCAAGGTTTGTACCTCTTCAATTATACTTGTATTGCCAGGAAGAGATGCAACCTATGTACAAAAAAATAAAGATACTGCATCTGCAGTATTGGATCAATCCAGCAATTGCTGGGCAATCCAGCAAACGGCCAACCTCTTATCTGAAGAATGCCTTGAAAACACCTCTAGTTTCATACTACCAATTTTGTAAGCAAACACTGCTTTCTGATGCACAGAATTCACTCTTCTGTCACTCCTCACTGAGAAACATATCTTATGCAGAGCATTCAGTCATAAAGACTCAAAGGTGACCCTCACAGCAAAGCCGTAGACACACGTGACTCCATTTTCATCTCTTACACACCTCAAACTTTTTTCTCCTCAATACAACCATCTCACAAATGGCATTTCTCACAAAGCTTTGCAGCCATTGAGTTTTGGGCCAATGCTCCACTGTTCTTGTAACTGTTGGCCACCCCATCTATGCGTTACTACTCGCATGAGTACATGGGCCTTGCTGTCAAGGACATGGGTGACTGTTTTCTCAAGGATGTATTGAGAATCAGTATTTGCAGCCTCACAGACGTCCACAAAGGTTGCTCTGTGTACCAGGTGGCAAATCACACAACTTTTACCCATTAAGAAGCCTCATATTCCCTGCAATCCCTGTTTCTCCTTCCATTTCATCAGTACATGCCATATTATGGATACCATGGCATACTGAAGTTTGTTCTGTGCCATGCTTTTCTAGCCAAAGAGAAGAAAAGAAGGAAAAGAAGGAAAAGAAAAAAAAGAGCAAATCATATTTATTGGGAAAGAAGGAATCTGGAGGTACTGCTCATTCCATATCAACATAACTCAAATACTTGTTAAATTCACTCCTTTTCTGTATCAGTACCAACTTTGACAGGAAAAGTACAAAACGAGGTAGACTGTTTGCCCTGAGCAGGTCCTGACACTGACTCCTATTCTGCCCACAAAAAGCCCAGGTTGGCTTGGTGAAACTCTGAAGTTTGAGGTCTAAAGTAAACCTTTCACATAGTTATACTTGAGAGCAGAATGCCTTGGGGATCTTCTAGGGAAAAGTTACCCAGCCTTATCCAGCCTGAGGGTATCATATCCAGCTGAAGTTTCTTGGGTGTGCTGCTGTGACCTTTCTTCTGCCGTTTGAGAAGGCCTCTTTTCTCTCCCGCACAAAGTAGACCATCAAGAGGCAGGCCATCTGTCTGCAGGCCTCTAAGAGATCAGAAGAGCAGAGTAGCAATATAACAAAGCCGTAACCCTGTTCTCTGTGTCAGCTTTGGATTATTGATGATACTAAAACCTCCACTGGACACCTTTGAGGCATCTATGGATGTATTTTACAGCTGTTTTGCCACAACTCTACCTCAAATTCATCTGAAGAGGATCTGACAGATGAGTGAGTGTTCAAGGTGCAAACTGGACCCTAAATTCTCCCTTCAATCTTTATAGACAAGAGGCAGTTTTCACACATTTTTGTCAGTGTTTATGGATTTTTGTACTCTGTGACTTACTTCCCCTCCAAAAGCCAGAAGTGTGAATGTTTTATTGTAGACCTCTGCCTGAAGCCACAGGGGCACATCGTGCAGGGTAGAAACAGCATATATGAGACCCTCTCTGTGACTTCCTCACATGCAATAATTCAGTCTTCAGATGGATGTGCACTTGTCTTGCTTGGAATTAAGCAGTTGCTGCAAGTCCACAAGGGTAGGTCCAAAGGGATAAGACCACTCTGTAAAGCAAACTATGGAAGGAGTCATATCATGATCTTTCAAATGATTTCACTAGTAGGAGTTATAATATAAAGACATCTACATGGAACATTGCCACATTTCCTCAGACAGATATAATAAAAAATAAGATGCAGCTTCACATAACAAAAAATAGGACTGGAAGAAACCACAGCTGTGGGTAGAATATGACTAAGACCTAATTTTACGCCTACCCACCCACACAAAACTATTTCAGGTATCTCTTCCACCTAATGTATGTCTACATGGACTAAATTCTTCCACCTACCTACAAGGAGGTGCGCAGGGCTCCAAGTAGCCTTGCAACAATGGATTTCAGGAAGGTCAACTTTAGCCTCTTCAGAAACCTCCTCGGAAGTATCCCATGGGCTAGATCTCTAGAAGGAATTGGGGCCCAGGAGAGCTGGCTGAGAGGGAGCTAATCAGTGTCTATAAGTATCTCAAGGGAGGCAGTGAGGAAGAGGGGCCTGGCCTCTTTTCAGTGGTGGCCACAGACAGAACTAGAGGAAATGGCCACAAACTGAAGCATCAAAAGTTCCACAGGAATTTAAGGAAAAATTTCCTGACAGTGAGGGTGATAGAGCACTGGAACAGGTTGTCAAGAGAGGTTGTGGAGTGTCCTTCTCTGGAGATCTTGAAGATCCGCTTGGATGCGGTCCTGTGCCATGTGCTCTAGGTGGCCCTGTGCATGTGCAGGGGGGTTGGACTAGATGACCTCTAGAGATCCCTTCCAACCTTAGACATTCTATGATTCTATGATATGCTACCAAAAAAGGTGGCAAGTCAGCAATAAGACCCAATAGTGGCTGTTTTTGAACTTATATATCTCCTAGGGGAAGACCAGAATGGGCTACAATTTGGACACATATTCCCTGGCATGCACCACATTAGAAGCATGTGTCTACATCAGAAAGGAAATCTGCCTACTCTCTGGGAACCAAGGTTCACTCCCAAGGCAAAGTGTACACCCATTTCCCATACCTAACATTCACAGCAATATCTGTATTACCAGCAAAAGACGTTAAAACTAATAATGACGACATTGTCTCTGAAGACTTGACTCAAGGAACAGGCTACAATGTTGTTGTGCAAGCAGACTTTTGTGGTTATTGAGAGGTTATTCAGAAACAACTCATCACAAAAATGCAGCCTTTCTTACACCTTCTTCCACTGTTGCTGGGAATACTGGATGTCCTGTTTCTGAAATAATAGGGCACTGCTGACCTAGATGTGATGTAGTTTATATTAAAAGAAGAAGCAGCACTATAAGCAAAAGGAACTCAAAGAAGGCACTAGATATCACTCGGTATAGAAGTGAAATAAATATCTCCTCAGGATAAAATATTTGTAGAGATCTTATTCCATTTTGCCTGCAAAACTTCAAGGAGAAATTGTAAAATAAATAAATAAATAAATAAATAAATAAAATAGAAAAAATTATAGGCATGGTAGAGTCTAAGGGCCAAACCTTAGTGACCTCTCAATGCAGCTGTATGTACAGGACAGCTCAACAAGGAAAGTGCCACAACAAGTAAAACCACAGGAAAAACAGCTACCTGTTATGTGGTAGGGAGAAAAATGTTACCAACTGAACCTCAGCTTTAAAAATTAAAAGTGAAGGAAAATTAAACTGTTAATTGCAACACCATCCTGACAGCTTCAGAACAAAAGCCCACTCCATAAACATCAACTAAGAAGATTTCTAGCAAGACTTCAAGCTTGAAGGTGGCTCAATGTCAGGAAACCAGAAATACAGCCTTAGTGAAACTCTGAAGCGCAGTGTTACAAGGCCACGTAGGTGAGTTCCATCCACCCTGTGAATTCTTATCCCTATTCACTGTCATTCTGTCATGCAGAAAATATTTCTCAAAATGACCTAGGAAAGGAAGTTAGGTTCAACATGTCATACTACTGATTTCATAGACACACAGTGCTTTTTGATGTACAAAATTCACTCTTCTGTCGCTCCTGGCTGAGAAACACACCATATGCAGAGCATTCAGTCATAAGTGAGGACTCACAGGCAGCCCTCTCTCCCTCTCTCCTCAGTGCAGTGATGCCCAAATGGCATTTCTCTTTCTGCTTTGCAGGCGTTGAGTTCAGGCACAGGCCTCACTGTACTTGTGCTGCTGATCATCCCATCACTACATTATTATGGCCATCAGCACATGGACCTAGCAATAAAGGACACTGGTCACCTCAGTTTCTGGTGACACCAGCCCTGACTCTTTCTAAGGACTCAAAAGACCCACAGCTCTCCATAAATACTGTTCTGTGCAGCAGGTGGCAATTCATACAGTTTTTACCCATAAAGAAGCCTCATACACACCATCGCATTCTGAAGTTTGTCCTGTGCCACGTCTTTCTAGAAGAACAAGAAGGGGAAAAAATCATATTGCAATCATATAATCATATTTGATTATGAAAGAAACCTAGTATGGTAGCATGAGCAGTATCTCTAACATAACTCAAGTTTCTGTTAAACTTGCTCTTTTTCAGTATCAGTATCAGCTTGATTGAAAAGAGTACAAAACACTGTCCATCCTGACATGGACTCCTACTTGGTTCATAAAAAGCTCAAGCTGGCTCAACTGAAGCTGTGCAGTAAAAATTATTTCACACTCTTAATGTCTGAGAGCCTGTTGCCTTGGGGAACTTAACAGCCAAAGTCCTGTTACCCAGCATTATCCAATCTGAGGATGGTATGTCCAGCTGAACTTATTGCAGCCTGCAACTGTGACCTTCCTTCTGCTATGTGAGAAGGGATGGTTCCAGACCTGGGCAATACAAGGCGGCACATCAAGATGCAGGACAGATGTTGGCAACCCTCTAAGGCCTCTAAGAGATCAGAATAATCCAGAAAAGAACAGATGATTGCCAGAAGCACTCTGCACCATACCATATTACATGTCTGTGTGGTCAGTTCGAAAGAGGGTGGATTGCATATTTTGTAATGCAAGATTTCTTTCATAACTAAAAAGCAGGAATCCAGTTCTCCGCCATTCTAAATGCTTGTTCTTACCCAAACTACCAACTGACACCTTTGAGGCAACCATTCCATTGATATATTTTACTGCTGTTTTTCCCCAACTCTACCTAAAATGCACCTAAAGAGAATCTGGAAAGTCAATGAGTGCTCAAGGTGCAAGTTAGGCCCTAAATTCTCATGTTTGGCTCTATAGACAGGCATCTCTTCGAAAATTTTCTCGGCATGCATGCATTTTGGAATCCTCTTATCTGTTGCCCTCCTGAAACCACAAGTATGAATGTCTTAGTGTAGGTCTTTACCTGAAGCTAAGTTTCATGGGCATTGAAACTTGGATTGAAACAAGATTTTGCCTTCTCTTCTCTACTTCATCTTCCTCATGTGCAAGACTTCTGTTCTTTAGATGGATGTGAACTTCTCTTGCTAGGAATTAAACATTTTGCTGCAAAATAACACTAGCAATGTCAAAAGACCACTCTGTAAATGCAACCTAGAAAGACATCTAGCAAACTAAGCAAGAAAGTGCTGGGAAATCTGCATGCAGCTTTGATGGTGTTCTCCATTGTGGTGTTGAAGGGCCATGCAAGTGCAAATTAAACAAACAAACAAAAAAGAAATTGAGTTCACTGAGGAATCCTGAGGCCAACTAGTCAGGCGGCACCTGTATTTCCCAAGTTATTGTGTGAAGATACATTCATCAGAGGATTGTCACTACTTTTAAGGACTGAGATAACTGAGTCTTCACATAAATGCCCTTGGTGAGGGCAGAAGGCATGGTATCAAAATATTGCCTAGCCATATACAGACTGCACTGCTGACCAATCCATCCCAAATTTCCTTGCCCAGCCACTCACCCTTGATGCAGCGCTTGACAACCCTTTATTTGCAACATGGAAATATGTGACTTTAGGTGACATAGAGGTCATAGGTGAGAGTACTGTCTTCAAAGAAATATTAATCAAATATGTGCTCATCAGAATCCTTCTGGTTTTGGTTGATATTCTTAGATGGATCTAGGGAAACCACTCCTCCATTCATACATTCACACTTCTTTAAGCCATTATCAGACACTCTGAGGCCCAATAGATCAGGATTAAAAAAAAATAAGGTTAGAATTTGAAGCATATTGAAGCGAAGGCATTTTTAGTTTATTTCACTGGTAGGAGATTTATAATAAGGTATCTAGAGCATAACATCTACAAAGAAAGCTTGTCATGAACCTCCCAGCATGGACCATAGCCACATTTCTTCAGCCAGATGTAGCAGTAAATTAGACCAGACAAAACTGCAGATGTGGGTAGAATATAACTATGACCAATATTTACATCCATCTTCGCTTCACTCAAAAATATAATTCAGGCAATTCTTCAGCCTACCCAATGCCTACACCATAAGTAAGAGCAACTAAAAGAAGGCGCTAGATGTCACTCAGTATAGAAGTGAAATAAATGATTCCTCATGATAAAATATTTCTAGAGTTCTCGTTCCTTAGCACTTCTAATGCTGCAAGCAGAAATCATAGGAAGAAAACAAAACAAAATGAAACAAAAACACTATGGATAAATTACCGCTACTGAAGCAAAACCATAGGAAAAAAAAGGCTACTTGTTATGTAGTGAGAAGAAAAACAGCAAAAATCTTACTGGCTGAATCTCAGACTTATACATAAATATTGAGAGATATTGTGAGAGATGACAGTTTACCTCCTTTGCTTCAATTTCCTCTGTCATAAAACTATCTTCAGGTAGTTGTGAGCTTGTTTAGAAAATTGAAGTATTCACTACAAAACAGCAGATTGCTTCAAAAACAAAAGCCTAGTCCATAAAGGTCACCTAGGAAGACTTTGAGTAAGACTTCAAGCTGGAAGATGTCTGAAGGTCAGGGACAGACAGATGCCATCGTGGTGAAATTGTCCATTGCAGTGTAACAAGGCCATGTAGGTGGGAAAGCAAGATTTCCCACAGGATATGTTAGACGTTCTAGACATGTAGCACTTGCATAGAAAGTTATATAACATTACACAGTTATTGCTTGAAGATACCTACCTCAGATGACAACAACTGACCCATCTACATTCTTCCAATTCCTTATGAAGCCTCTTACTGTCATTGCACTGCCTACAAATGCTTTCACTGCCAAATAGTTGTCTGATTTTTGGCCTTACCTGTGCCAAAAGTAAGAGAGATTCATTCAGAGGCATTCTTAGGCATTCTAAGTATGTAGTATTTCTGCAGATAGTTATAAAAAAACCCACAGTTATTGCATGAAGACCCAGGCCTCAGAGGCCGGTCATCACCCTTAGGGACAGAAAAAGAGAAACTTTTTATTCAATGGCACAGCCTTCGCAGAAAGAATGAAAACGAAGTGTTGTCCAGTCAGTAGCTGACCAACCTACCTTGTTCCAGTTCCTTATCTAGCCTCTCCCTGCACTGCTTGTAACTGCTTTCATTGCCATGTAACAGTCTGATTTTTGGCTCCCACTTACACCACAAAAAAAAAAGAGCATTTCATTCAGAAGCATTTTTTGCAAACATACATATAGCAAAGTCATGCTATTTATTGCTTTAATAATTAAAGGTCCTGGTGGCATGGCTTTCTAACAGGAAAACCATTATCTGGCAAATGGGACCTTATAAATACCAGTCATGACAACAAAGGAGACTAATGTTAGAAATATCCAGAAGTGAAAGAATCATATCAGATGTTATAAACGGACAAATCCTCTGAGCCAATTGATTTGCCAGTATGCTTTATTGTAAATAGCAAGCAAGCTGCGCTGGGCGGCCGGGGAGTCTCTGCTCCACCAATGGCGCAGCCTATAGCCCGTGGAAGCACCTCTTTTATCCCTTTCTTATCTCCATTTCTCGAAAGTTCCTTTTTTTTCTGCACATGTCCTTCCTTGTTGTTAGAGGGTCTTTTAAACCCCCCTGGTGGTCTTCCTGATGAAGGCTCCTCTTCTTCCTCAGTGAACTTTTCCCTTCAGTGAACCTTTCCCTTCTTAAAGTTAACGGGCATGCGCTTTTTGACTCCCGTTGTTTTCATTTCCAACAGTTTGCTTACAGAACTTTTTGTACTCCTTCACATTTGCTCATTAGCACAAACCGCTTTTTCACGGATTACATTCCTGTTTATCACATCAGACATAAATTACTAATATTATTATTAGTAGTACTAACAATGATAAATCTACCATGCAGCCAGGACACAAGGACCAATCCTTGGGTGACACTCTACTACTCAAAAGAGCCATAGCTCCAAGATGTCCCGAAAAAGAGTGAAGAAGAAGAGTTACTTTTAAAGGGAAAAGAAAACAGAAAAAAAAAAAGACTGTGATTAAGACAAAATGCTGCTTTGTCCACGTTTCTTTTAAAAGACAGTCCATTCATTTAAACCAATGTCCTGAAGAAGGTGGAACATCTGTGTTTTGACTATCGTGATAAAGTTACCCAGTACTTAGCATTCAGATTAATACTTGAATCACATACAAAGAGTGGTAACTGGGGTAATAATGTGGTACAGTCACACACTGTGACTAAGACAAAATGCTGCTTTGTCCACGTCTCTGTTAACGACGGTACATCCATTAAAAAAATATATCCTGAAAAAGGTGGAACATCAATTTTTTGACTGCCATAGTAAAGTTGCCCAATATCTAGCATTCAGACTAATATTGGAATCACACACAAAAGGTGGTAACTGGAGTAATAATGCGGCATATAGTCTTCAAAAGAGAGCCCAAGAAACAGGCCACTAAAAACATGAGGAAAATTCATTTTAAAAGAGAAAGCATTTACACTTCAGAGAGTCCAACACCATGGGTAGCACTTCAAACACAAATTATATGAGAAATAGGGACCATGGGAGCAACTGGCCTGAAAGATGCGACGCAAGGGGCAGGCAAAACTATGCACACCTGACCCTCATAATCCTCATAAATGTCAAATAAATAGCATTAAAAGAGCACATCACAAAATATTTCCCTCCATGATACACTAGCTGCACACACACACATAAGTGGGATTAATTTTCACGTTCCACAGACCACTATGACAAATCGTACGCATCTAAAACATGAGTGATAAGTCCAAACATATGCAATCTAACAGTAGAGAAAGGGTCACCAGACTACCTGCTTAAAGAGATATAAGATCCTGCTTATTGGCAGATATGTGATATGTCCAGAAAAATATACCTCCACCTGACTAAGAGACTATGCCTATACTTGCAAAGAAACACAGGAAGAGATAGGAAAACTCACTACAGCAACAAGAAAGAGAAGGGTGAAAGGACCATCACAGTGTGGGCGTCAGGACTCACCAGGAGGACATCAGCTGCATTGGAGGTCTACCCTAAAAAAGCTACAAGATAACAAGAAAAACAGGAACACATATCTTGCATTCACAAGAGGGCTTGATTGTATTTTTAGAGCACTGTCATTTCTCTCACAAAGGACTTCCTCACCAACAAATGCTCACAGTCTAATTCAGCCGGATCAAGACATACAAGAGTCATCTGCCCATAGGGAGCACGTCTTCACACGCTGCCTAAATGCCTGCAGCCGCACTACCCCAGTACTGATTACATCCTTTAACAGTTAGCGTCCAAACAAAAGGGCGTGCTCTAAGAGGAGGGTGATAACATCAGTTAGCCATTGACACTCTTTAAAAGGCAATACATATAATGAGCGGCTCACAGAGAAAACACCGCTAAAAGCACATTTACATTTCCGAAGAGAGATGCACCATCTTCAAAGGGAAATGTTATGGGTAAGAGAAACCTTGGAAGGAACCACAGCTATATCCTCGGCCACAACTCTCCCTCTGTTTCTTGATGGGTGACAACGCGACCGGAACACGAGGAGCAGGAAAGCAGAGGGAGCAGAAACACTGAAGAAGGACAAAGGAACAGAGAGCGGAGACGCAAATAAGCAGTGGGAAAGGCCCTCGGGAGGGACTCACCAGGAGGGCATCTCCGCTGTTGCCGTTGCCGCTCGAGGGCTCTTCGGGCAGTAGCAGCGGCGCGTCTTTGTCGGGGGGCGGCGCGGCTGGGAGGGTGTTGCAGCAGCTGCCGCCCGGACAGCCGAGATGGCTCTTGCGCGAGTCGGCCGTGAGCGAGACGTCGTGCGCGTAGGAGTGCAGGAAGGCGCGCACGCCCTCGATGCCCACGAAGTGCGAGGGCGGCACGGCGCGCAAGGTCCCGCTGCCCGCCGACAGCAGACGCGAGCGGTGCCACTGCCGCAGGCGCAGCACCAGCAGCACCAGCAGGAAGGCCACCAAGAGGCAGCCCACGGCCGCCACGGCCACCACGAGCCAGCGCGTGACGCTGCCGCTCGCG
>JAWLRI010000746.1:12411-23196 GCA_034781795.1 Crypturellus tataupa
GACGCACGCTCCCTGTCCAGCGCGCTCGCCGTCACCACCTTGTACGAGCTGCCCGACGACGCCACGATCGACAGCGGTGACTCGCCCTCCAGCTCGCACCACACCTTCCCGTTCTCGCCAGAGTCTGCGTCGTGCACATTCACGAGGGCCACCACGGTGCCGGGCGGGGAGTCTTCGGGCACTGAACTCGACACCGAAAGCGTCGTTATCTCGGGTGCGTTGTCGTTCTCGTCTGTGATCTCTATGTGTACCTGGCAGTGACTGCTCAGCCCGCCCCCGTCAGTCGATTCCACTTCGAACGTGTATTCTTTCCGCTCCTCGAAATCCAGAATGCCCACATTGCGGATGTCGCCGCTGTCGCTGTCTATGCTAAAGACTGATAGAACAGCGTCGGGCACGTTGCTGAAGGAGTAGGAGACTCGCCCGTTGGAACCCGCGTCCGCGTCCGTGGCTCGCACCTGCAGCACCAGCGAGCCCGTCGGCACATTCTCCCGCACTCGAGCCTCGTAGGCGCTTTTGCTGAACACGGGCGCGTTGTCGTTGGCGTCTGTCACGTTGATGCGAATCTGGACAGTGCCCGACCTCGCTGGAGACCCGCCGTCCACTGCCGTCAGCACCATCTGAAAGGAGCTCTGCTTCTCGCGATCTAAAGCTGTTTCCAACACCAATTCGGGCTGCTTCTTGCCACTTGGCGTCTCCTTCACTTCCAGCCTGAAGGACGGGTTTTCGGTGAGCTGGTAGCTGAGCAGCGAGTTGCTTCCTACATCCGCATCTTGTGCCATCTGCAGCGGAAATCGCGCACCAGGATCAGTCCATTCCGCGATCTCCAGATCGAGAGAAGCCTTGCTGAAGACTGGAGCATTGTCATTGATGTCCTGGATTTCCACGTCGACGTGGAAAACATTGAGTGGGTTCTGCACCACCGCCTCGAAAGTGACCGAGCAGGATGCCGAGTCGCCGCACATCTCCTCCCGGTCCAGACGCTCGCTCACGTACAGGTGCCCCGTGTCTGCTCTCACTGAGAAGTATTTCAGCTGCCTTCTAGACGCCGAGACCAGCTGCAGCTGCCGTTCGGGCAGGTCTGCCGGGCTCAGCCCCAGATCCAGCGCCAGCGGCCCCACCACGGAGCCGCTGCCCGTTTCTTCGGGAATCGCATAGCGCAGCCGCTCCGGCGCTGCCTGGCAGCACAGCGGCAGCAGCACGGCCAGGAACGCAATGTGTCCGGCTGCTGCCCGACACTGCGCCTCCTGCCCCGCTCCCATCCCAGCCACTCCTCGCCTTCACTGCACCTCGCCTCCCTTCCTCCGGTGCTTCTCTGCTCTGCAGATCAGCCGACGCTGTCTTGCCGATCAACGTTCGCGGCGAGAAATAACTCGCCTCCGCTCTCTTCTGCTCTGCGAATCTGCTCTGCTCTTTTTTCTCCTTCACTCTGTTCTCTTCTCTCTTCTGCTCTGCCTTCTGCGCTCCGCTCTTCCGGCTCCGACGGGGGAGACTGCGGCGGCTCCGGCTGTGGCTCCGGCGCCCCTTCACATGAGACAACAGCGGCACCCAGAGTCCCCGCGCCGCCACTGCAGGCCGCCCGCATCGCCACAGGGCCCCGCAGAAAGCCACCCGCGTGTGGTACCCCGTGCTGTCACAGAGTCGTCTCGGGAAAGGAATCTCTCGTCCTGCAAGGGATCAGCTGCGGAAAGTCAGGGCCAACTTTAAATTTGTCGGTAGTGAAGAAAGTAGATTTATTTCCTTTGCTTGGGCCAGAAAAGCTGTCTAGCTTAGGCATAGATGAGGTAATCTCATTTTATTTATTTATATATTTAACAGCACCATATGTATCACACAGCTCTGTACAATGCCCGTTCTTGGTGGCATTTGCAATGTTCTGACACTGGTATTTGATGCGTGGCATAGGCAGGTGCAGTTTTTTTATTTTGGCCTTTGGAGATTCGTCTTTGGAAAGTGATGTAACCCTGGAATACATCTCCTGTGTAAATCAACTCACTTTCAAGGTCGAGCCCTGTTCTAATAATCTGTCAGCCTTCAGGGAGCTATAGGAGCTCAGAAAGGATTCAACATCAAAGCATTTAAATTCTCTAGTAGATGTTCCGACATAATTCTGACAATGGTTCTCTAACTTGTCATGCTCCAGCAAGGTTTCTAGCTCTTCAACTCTACTTGTGTGATCTACAAAGAGGTTGCAATCTCTATATAAAAAATAGAGATACTGCATGTATTTTTAAGAGACAGCAGAACATATTTTGTATAATGACCAGGGTGAACATATTTTGTATAATGGCCAGGTACTTATTAAAGAGTTGTTGGCTTGCCACAGAGATTTACCTAAGAGCCGGAACACATGACCCCTCGAGAAAATGGTCTTATTCTATGCACAACCTGAAGTCACTTGTCCCAATGCCAAAGGTATTCCAGCAAATAGCAAACATCTTAACAGAAGAATGCCTCAGAAAGATCTCTGGCTTCAACAAGTCATACTATCAGTTTTGTTAACAAAAACTGCTTCACTGCTTTCTGGAAGTGAAGACCTTTAGGTTCAATATGTCATACCATCAATTTCATAGAAACACAGTGTTATTTGATGCACAAATTTCATTCTTCTATCTCTCCTGGCTGGGGAATGCCTTTTGCAGAGCACTCAGTCATAAGTGAGGACTTGCATACAGCCGTCTCTCCTCAGTGATCCATAAATGGCATTTTTCACTTTGCTTTCCCAATTTCCCAGTTTAAGCATATGACCCCACTGTACTTGTACCTGTTTACCATCTCATCACTACGTTATTGTGGCTGTGAGCAAGTGAGCCTAGTAAACCACATATTTTTACCCATCAGGTAGCCTCATGCTATCCCTGTGTTACCTTCTTTATTTAGTACCACTGCATAATGAAGATACCCCAGGTCTGTCTTTTTCTAGATTAAAAAAAAATACATATATATTGATTGAGAAATATGGAACTTAGAAGTACTGACAATACTAACATAACTCATGTGCCTGTTAAACTTGCTCTTTTTGTGTATCAGTACCAGCTAGGCTGAGAAAAGTAGAAAACAATCTCCATCCTGACACTCACTCCTATACCATCCATGAAAAGCTCTGGCTTGATTAATACTCCTGGTCAGTACAAGCTGGCACATCAGGAGGCAGAACATGTGTTTGAGGCCTTTAAGGGATGAGAAAAGCCCGGAAGGGGCTGTTGTTTGACAGAAACATTCTGAACCAGACCATAACAGTTTAGTGTGTGGCCACTGAAAGAGGTGCATGAGAGGTGACTTGCATGTGAGGTTAATGAGAAATGTCTACCATATCTAACAAGCAGGAGCCCAGTTCTCTCTGCCATTCTGGATGATTGACCATACCAGAACCTCTAACTGATACTTTCAAGGCAATCATTCAGTGGATGTGTTTGACAGTTGTTCTGCCGCAGCTCTGCCTAGAATGCACCTTCAGAGGATTAGGAAGATCAATGGGTCCTCAAGATGCAAGCAAGGCTCTAAATTCTTGCTTTTGTCTTTACAGATAGGAGTCTATTTTGAAAACTTTTACTTGTGTTCACAGATTTTGGAATCCTGTGCTCCGCTCACCTCCTGAAGCCAGGAATGTGAATGTCTCCGTGTAGGCCTCTGTCATTCTTCAGGTGGTTACAAGTTGGTCTTGCTTGGAATTAAGCATTTTGTTGCTCCCAAAATCCACCACCAACAACAAAAAAACAAAACAAAACAAAAAAATCCACCAGTGCGGGGCTCCAAAGCAAAAGTCCACTCTGTAAATTTAACCTAGGAAGACGTCTAGCAAGCTAAGCATGAAGGTGGCTCAGGCCTAGGAAACCTACATGCACCTCTGATGATACTCTCTATCATGTTGTAAAAAGGCCAAGCAAGTGGAAAAAAAAAATGAGAGAGAGAAAAAGAAAATAAGATCATGGAGGAATTATGAGACCTACTAGTCAATCAGCATTTGTTTTTGGCAAGTTATTGCCTGAAGACACATTCATTAGAAGATTGCAACCCCCTTTAAGGACTGAGATAACAGAGTCTTAGCATAAATGCCCTCAGCAAGGGCAGAAGGTATGGTATCAAAACATTGCCTAGCTAACACTGCCAATGGAAACTGAGCAACCTATCCTGCGTCATTTTTATCCAGTCTCTCCCCCTCAATGCACTGCCTGACAAACCTTTCCTTGCAACAGGTAAATATAAGAATTTAGGTCACACTTAGGCCTTAGTTGAGGGTGTGCTCCTCAGAAATATTAAGCAAATGTGTGTTCATCAGAGCCTCATTGTTCCTGGCTGAAATACTTACAGGGATCTATGGAACTGCTCCTCCACTCATACATGTACAGGAATGATTGATTTTAAACCAATATCAGATATTTTAAGATGACAACAAACACTGCTAAAATTTGAAGCATACTCAAATGAAGACATCACAGCAAGTTATTTTACTGGTAGGAGGTGCTTTATAAAGAAATCTACTAAGTGAACTCTCCTCACAATGCATCCAGCATGGAACATTGCCTCATTCAGATATAACAGAAAATAAGACCAGATGAAGCTGCAGCTGTTAAGTGATTTGGTTTACTAAGACCAATATTTATGCCCACCTTCTATTCACTCAAAACTATATTTCAGGCAACTCTTCCACCTAACCTATGTCTACATGGACAGAATTCTTCCACCTGCCTACAAATGCTGCCACAAAGGTGCAGCAATATTCCCTATATCAGCTCCTTTTGAACACATATATCTCCAAGGCCAAGACCGGAATGGGCTGCAACATGGACACGTGTTTCCTGGCATGCGCCACATTGGTAGCATGTGTCTGAGTCAGAAAGGAAACCTGCCTACTCTCTGGGAGCAAAAGTTCACTCCCAAGGCAAAGTGCACATCCACTCCCAATACCTAACATTCACAGGAAATATTGAAATACAAGCAAACATGGTAAACCAAATAATAGGATGGCATAGGCTCTGAAGACCGGACTCAACGAACAGGCCATGATATTTTATGCAAGTGAGTTTCTGTGGCTGTTGAGAAGTTATTCAGAAGCCACTCATCACAAAAACGTAGCCTTTCTTACACCTTCTTTCACCATTGCTGGGAATACACAATGCTCTATTCCTAATACGCTGCTGACCTATATATTTTGTAGTCTATATTAAAAGAAGAAACTGCACTATAAGCAAGTTCAACTAAAAGAAGGCAATAGATGTCACTGGCCATAGAAGTGAAATAAATGACTTACATTGTAAAATACTTGTAGGGTTCTCATCATTCCTTAACGTCTCTAACATTATAAGCAGAAATCAATAAAAAATCCCAAAAAGACACAAAAAAGAGAAGAGAGAAAGTACCACGACAGAAGCAAAAGAGAAAAGAGAAAAAAAATAGCACAAATACTACTGGTTCAATCTCAATCTTATTCATAAATTCTAATGTCATCATATTACTCAGAGATATTGTGAGACATGTCAGTTTAGCTCCTCTGCTTCAGTTTCCTCTTCAGGTGGTTGTGTACTTGTGTGGAAAATCAAAGTGTTAATATCAACACTACCCTGAGAGCTTCAGAACAAAAGTCCAGTCCATAAAGGTCAACTAGGAAGACTTTGGGTAAGACTTCAAGCTGGAAGATGGCTCAAAGTCAGGAGCCTCAAAATACAACCATGGTGAAAATCTCCATTGCAGGTCACACAGAGGGAAAGGCGAGACATCCTAGAGTAATTCCTAGGTACATTCCTAGGTTCCTTAAATACATGAATAAGAGGATCTTGTTATTCTTGTAAAAACCTCAGAAGAAGGAATGAAAACCAAATTTTATTCAGTGAACAGCTGACCCAACTACCTTGTTCCAGCCTCTCCTTGCATTGCCTGTATGTGCTTTCATTGCCATGTAACAGTCTAACTTTTGGCATCCGCTTATATCACAAGCAAGAGCATTTCATTCAGAGGAATGTTTTGCAAAAATATTTGTATAACACACGTATAACAAAGTTGTACTATTTATAGCTTTTAAATTAAAGGTAAGTGTAAAAACTTGTGTGGCCTATGGGCCTATGAAGAAACTGAAATTTATATATAAAAAATAAAGGTACTTCATGTCCTTTTAAAAGACAGCAGAACACGTTTTGTATGATCACCATGATGATTTCCAATGGATGTATGATCCATTAAATAGATATTGGCTTGCCACAGAGATTTACCTAAGAGTTGGAACAGATAACTCCTGAGAGAGTGTTTTTATTTCATGTACAACCTGAACTCACTTGTCTCAAAACTGGGGGCATTCCAGCAAACAACCAACATCTTATCCGAAGAATGCCTTGGAAACACCTCTGGATTCAACAATTCATACTACCAATTTAGTAAACAAAAGCTGCTTCACTGCTTTCTGATGCACAGAATTCACTCTTCTGTCACTCCTCACTTAGAAACACGTCTTATGCAGACTATTCAGTCATAAGGACTCATAGGTGACACTCATAGCACAGCCTTAGGCACACATGACTCCATTTCTCAGAATGCTTTGCAGCCATTGCGTTTCAGCCTAGGTCCCACTGTTCTTGTTCATCTTGTTCATTTTCATCTCTTACACACCTCAAATGCTTTTTCTCCTCATTGCAACAATCTCCCAAATAGCATTTCTCAGAACACTCTGCAGCTATTGAGTTTCAGGCCAAGGCCGCACTGTTCTTATACCCATTGGCCACCCTATGTCTGCATTACTGTGGTCAAGAGGATGTGAACCTAGCAATCAGGGACACTGGTGATCTAAACTTCTGGTGATCTCAGCCCTGGCTGTTCCTGAAGGGTGTATTAAAACTCATTCTTTGCAACCTCAGAGACCTCCGCAAAGGTTGTTCTGTGTATCATGTGACAAAACACACAGCTTTTACCCATTAAGAGGACTCATGTGCCCTGCAATCCCTCTCTCACCTTCCTTTTTATCAGTACATGCCATACTATGCATGTACAAAATAATACTGATTGTGGAAGAAGGAACCTAGAGGTACTGCTCATGATACCACACTAAGATTACTCAAATGACTTTTAAATTCATTCCTTTTCTGTATTAGTACCAGCTTTGACAGGAAAAGTACAAAACTATGCAGAATGTTTGCCCTGAGCAGGTCCTGACACTGACACCAATTGCTTCCATAAAAAGCTCAGGTTGAATTGGTTGAAACTCTGAAGTTCAAGGTCGACTGTAAACATCATTTCACACAGTAATACTTGAGAGAAAAATGCCTTGAGGATCTTCTAGGCAAAAGTTACTCAACTTTATCCAGCCTGAGGGTATCATATCCAACTGAAGTTATTTGTGTGTGCTGTTGTGACCTTCCTTCTGCCATTTGAGAAGAACTGTTTTCTATGCTGGGCAAGGTGGACCACCAAGAGGCAGGCCATCCGTTTGTAGACCTCCAAGAGATCAGAACAGCAGAGTAGCAGTATAACAAAGTAGTAGTCCTGTTCTCTCTGTCATTTTTGGATTACTGATGATACCAAAACTGTCACCTGACACTTCTGAGGCAGTTATTCCATGGATGTATTTTACAGCTATTTTGCTACAGCTCTGCCTAAAATGTATCTGAGGTCAGTGGGTGACTAAGGTGCATACTGTGCCCTAAAATCTCTCTTTGAGTTTTATAGACAAGAGACTCTTTTCACATATTTTTGTCATTGTTCTGGGATTTTTGTACTCTGTGGCCTATTCTCCTGAAGCCAGAAGTGTGAATGTCTTATTGTAGGCCTCTGCCTGAAGCACAATCTCATGCAGGGTAGAACAGCCTTTATGAGATCTTCTCTGCTTTGTCTTCCTCACATGCAAGAATTCAGTCTTCAGGTGGATGTGCACTTGTCTTCCCGGGAATTAAGCATTTGCTGCAAGCCAGCACTGCCAATAACAAGCAAAAGATGGTAAACCAAATGGCATAGGCTCTAAAGACCTGACTCAAGGAACAGGCCATGATTTTGTTGTGCAAGCAGGCATCTGTGGTTATTAAGAAGTTATTCAGAAGCAGCTCATCACAAAAATGGAGCCTTTCTTACATTTTCTTCCACTCTTTCTGTGAATGCAGGATACCCTATTCCTAATAAAATAGGGCACTGCTGACCTTTATGTTATGTAGTCTATGTTAAAAGAAGAAACTGCACAAACCACTACAGGCACAGTATGGTAAGATAAGGACCAACCCTCAGTGACCTCTTAATGCAACTGTTTGTACAGGACACGTTAACGAAGAGAGTACCACAAGAAAAAAAAACATAGAAAAAAAAGAGCGGCTTCACTGAAAATCAGTCTTATATTTAAGTTGTAGATACTTCACATTATTTAGAGAAATTGTGAGAGACATTGCAACACAACCCTAACAACTTCAGAGCAAAAGCCCACACCATAAACATCAACTAGGAAGAGTTCTTAGTTCTTGTTTCTAGCAAGCTTTTAGCCTTGAAGACAGGTCAAATCAGGAACCCAGAAATACAATCACGGTAAAACTCTCCATTGCAGTGCTACTAGGCCACCAAGGTGGGAAAGTGATATTTCCCACAGGAGTTGCTAGACATTCTAGGCATGTAGCACTTGCTTAGACAATTATATGAAGTTACACAGTTATTGCTTGAAGACACCATCTCAGATGACAACAGCTGGCTCACCTGCATTCTTCTTCCAATTCCTTATGCAACCTCTTACCCTCTACATTGCCTACAAATGCTTTCACTGCCACATAGTGGTCTGACTTCTGGCCTTACTATGCCAGAAGTGAGAGAGATTCATTTAGAGGCATTGTTAGGCATTCTAGGCATATAGCATCTCTACAGATGGTTATAAAACATTACACAGTTATTGAATAAAGACGCAGGCCTCAGAGGTCTGTCACCACCCTTAAGGACTTGAATAAGAGAATCATATTATTCCTGGTACAACCTCAACAGAAGGAATGAAAACAAAGTGTTGTTCAGTTAACAGCTGACCCACCTACCTTCTTCCAGTTCCTTATCCAGCCTCTCCTTGCACATGCTTCCATTACCATGTAACAGTCTGACTTTTGGCCTTTGCTTATACCACAAGCATTTCATTCAGAAGCACATTTTGTAACATACGTATAACAAAGTTCTGTTATTTAAAGCTCTAAACATTAAAGGGAGTTATGAAAATAGCTCCTCCTGGTATGCCTTTCTAAGGTAAAAGCCATTATCTGGCACATGGAGCCTAAATACCAGTCGCGACAACAATGTGACTAACGGTAAAAATATCCAGGAATGAATTATTATACCAGGCAGAAATCATTAGTATTTCTACTAATAATATTATTAATGATAAACCTATCATGCAGTAGGGACATGAGAACTAATCCTCGGTAACACTCTACTGCTTAATATAACCATAAATACAAGATGCCTTAACAAAGAATGAAGAAGATGAAAAGTACACCATGGAAGGAAAATGCCATGAAAAAAGAGCTCCTTTAAATGGGAAAGTAAGAAAGGAAAACAGTGAAAAATCAATGCAAATTATATTCGACTAAAAAAAATGCTGCTTTGTCCATGTCTCTGTTTAAAGACAGTCCATGCATTTAAACAAATGTCCTGAAGATGGAACATCCATTTTTCAACTGCCATGGTAAAGTTACCCCATACCCAGCATTCAGATGAATAGTTGAAGCGCATACAAAGAGTGTTAAACGGAGTAATAACATGACACAGATTTTTCAAAGATTCAGCTCACTGAATAAGCCATTAAAAATTGAGGAAAAATCTTTTTTTAAAAAAAAGCATTTAAACTTTAGAGAGTCCCTTACCATGGGTAGCACTTCAAATACAAATTATATGAGAAAGTTGGACCATAGGAGCAAATGACCTGGAAGATGTGACTGAAGGAGTAGGCTATGCAAAACTATGCACACGTGACCTCATAATCCTTATAAATGTGAAGTAAATAGCATTAAAACAGCTACAGCACACAACATTTCCCTCCATGATACACTAGCATGCACACATACACAAATGGGGTTCATTTTCCTTCTCCACACACCGCTATGACATCATACACGAGAGGGATGTATGACTGAACACATGTAATCTCACAGTAGAGAAAGGCCCATCAGACTCCCTGCTTAAAGACACCTTTTAAGATCCTGCTTAATGAGAGATATGTGATATTTCTAGAAAAATATACAACTCTCCTCCTAACCCAGCAATTGTTGAGAGGAATTCCAACACACACACAAAAAATCTTAAACCCAAACTGCACTCGTGTTTCCTGCATTCTACAGCAACTCCAAAACTCAAAACGAAAGAAACTGAGAGGCAAATAATTGAAAAGGATCTGCTTCATCTAAATAAGAAACTATGTCTATAGTAGCTAAGAAACACACTTGGAGCTAGGAAAGACCAGTGCTAACAAAACCTACAGCAGCAAGGAAGAGAAGGTGAAAGAAGCATCTCATAGTGTGAGCAGCAGGACTCACCTGCTGCTCACCCATCAGCCCCATTTGAGACCTGCCCTGAAAAAGCTACAAGATAGGAAAAACGGGAACACATATCTTGCATTCAGAAGAGGCTTTGGTTGTATTTTTAGACCACTGTCCTTTCCCTCAAAAAGGTCTTCCTCACCAACAAATGCTCACACTTTACCTCAGCCGGATCAAGACACACAAGAGTCATCTGCCCATAGGGAGCATATCTTCACACGCTGCCTAAATGTCTGCAGCCGCACTACCCCAGTACTGATTACATCCTTTAACAGTTAGCGTCCAAACAAAAGGGCGTGCTCTAAGAGGA
>JAWLRI010000746.1:23296-34036 GCA_034781795.1 Crypturellus tataupa
CCCGTCGGCACATTCTCCCGCACTCGCGCCTCGTAGGCGCTTTTGCTGAACACGGGCGCGTTGTCGTTGGCGTCTGTCACGTTGATCCGAATCTGAACAGTGCCTGATCTTTCTGGGGACCCGCCATCCACAGCCGTCAGCACCATCTGAAACGAGCTCTGCTTCTCACGATCTAAAGCCGCTTCTAACAGCAATTCGGGCTGCCTGCTTCCATCCGGGCTTTCCTTCACTTCCAGCCTGAAGGAGGGATTTTTGGTGAGCTGGTAGCTGAGCAGCGAGTTACTTCCCACATCCGGATCTTGCGCCATCTGCAGCGGAAACCGCGCACCAGGAAGGATCCATTCTCCGATCTCCAGATCGAGAGCAGCTTTGCTGAAGGCCGGGGAGTTGTCATTGATGTCCTGGATGTCTACTTCGACTTGGAAAACGTCGAGCGGATTCTGCACCATCGCTTCGAAAGTGACCGAGCAGGATACAGAGTCGCCGCACATCTCCTCCCGGTCCAGACGCTCGCTCACGTACAGGTGCCCCGTGTCCGCGTTCACCGAGAAGTATTTCAGCTGCCTTTTAGACGCCGATACCAGCCGCAGCTGCCGGCCGGGCAGGTTAGAGGGGCTCAGCCCCAGGTCCCGCGCCAGCGGCCCCACCACGGATCCACTGCCCGTTTCTTCGGGAATCGCATAGCGCAGCCGCTCCGGCGCCGCTCGGCTGCACAGTGGCAGCAGCACGGCCAGCAGCGCAACGTGTCCGGCTGCTGCTTGACTCTGCGCCGTCTGCCCCGCTCCCATCCCTGCCGCTCCTCGCCTCGGATTCGCCTCGCCTCCCGTCCTCCGGTGCTTCTCTGCTCTGCAGATCTGCCGCAGCCGGCTCGCAGATCAACTGTCTCGGCGAGAAATAGCTCCCCGCCGTTCTCTTTTGCTCTTCGGATCCACTCTGTTCTTTCTTCTGCTCCGCTCCGATCTGCTCTTTCTCCTACGCTCCGCTCTTCCGGCTCCGACCCGGGAGACTGCGGCGGCTCCGGCTGTGGCTCCTGTGGCTCCGGCACCCTTTCACATCGGACAACAGCGACACCCAGAGTCCTCCCGCCGCCACTGCAGCCCGCCCGCAGCGGACAAACATTCCGCGAAAAGCGGGACACTCCGTGCGTGTGGCACCCCGTGCTGACACAGAAAATCACCTCGGGGAAAGAATCAGTCGTCCTGCACGGGATCAGCTGCGGTAAGTCAGGGCCAAGATTTCCGTTGTCGGCAGCCAACCGACCATGTTAAACATATGCAGTAGATATATTTGCTTTGCATGTGCCAGAGAAACTGCTTATGTGAGGCATAGACCAGGTAATCTCCTTTCGCCTTATTTTTTACAGCACCATATGTATCACACAACCATGTGCAGTGAGCATTCGTGGTGGCATTGGCATTTCCATTAACATTCAGACATTGGTCTTTGGTCCAGGGCATAGGCAGGTTAAACTTTCATATCTTGGCCTTTGGAATTTCATCTTTGGTAACTGATGAAACTTTTGAATGCACCTCCTGTGTAAGTTAAATCACTTTCAAGGTCGATCCCTATTCTAATAGTCTGTCAGCCTTCAGGGAGTAATAGGAGCTTCAAAAGGTTTCACCATCAAAGCATTTATCTTCCCTCTAGATGTCCCAGCATGATTCTGACAATGGTTCTCTAACATGCCATGCTCCAGCAAGGTTTCTAACTCTTCAACTATACTTGTGACCTACGAAGAGGCTGCAGTTATATGAAAAAGAAAATAGATACTGCATGTCCTTTCAAGAGATAGCGGAACATATTTGGTATGATCATGAGGGTGATTTCCAATATCAATTAAATAGATGTTGGCTTGCTGAAGAGATTTACCTAAGAGTTGGAACACATGACTCTGGAAAAAGAGTTCTTGTTCTATGAACAACCTGAACTCCCTTGTCCCAATGCTAAGGGGATTCCAGCAAACAGCCAACATCTTATCTGAAGAATGCCTTGAAAACACCTCTTGTTTCAGCAAGTCATACTACCTATTTTGTAAACAAACACTGCTTTCTGATGCACAGAATTCACTCTTCTGTCACTCCTCACTGAGAAACACGTCTTATGCGGACCATTCTGTCATAAGGACTCACAGGTGGCCCCCACAACACAGCCATTGACACACATGACTTCATTTTCATCTCTTGCACATTTCAAACTCTTTGTTTTCCTCAATGTAGCCATCTCCAAATGGCATTTCCTACAATGCTCTGCAGTCATTGACTTTTGGGCCAAGGCCCTACTGTTCTTGTGCCTGTTGGACACTCCTTCACTGCATTACTGTGGTCATTCACGCGTGGACCTAGCAAACAAGAACACTGGTGATTTAAACTTTTAGTGATCCCAGACTTGACTGTTCCCAAAGAATATATCAAGCCTCCACAAAGGTTGTTCTGCATATCAGGTGGCAAAGCACACAGCTTTTATCCATTCAGAACCTTCATATTCCCTACTATCCCTCTCTCACCTTCCTTTTTATCAGTATGTGCTATGCTATGCATATCACTGAATACTGAAGTTTTTTTTCTGTGAGGTGCTTTTCTAGACAAAAAAAAAAAAAAAAAAAAAAGAGCAAATGAAATCATATTGATTGGGAAAGAAGTAACCTACAGGTACCACTCATGATACCATACTAATATAATTTAAATGCCTTTTAAAATCACTCCTTTTCTGTATCAGTACCAGCTTTGCCAGGAAAAAGTGATCCTTACACTGACACCAATTCTGTCCACAAGAAGTTCAGGCTGACTTGGCTGAAACTCTGAAGTTCAAGGTACACTGTAAAAATCATTTCATAGTGTTATACTTGAGAGCAGGATGCCTTGGGGATCTTCTAGGCAAGTTATTCAACCTTATACAGCCTGAGGGTATCATATCCAGCTGAAGTTTCTTGTTTCTGCAGTTGTGACCTTCCTTCTGCCATTTGAGAAGGCCTCTTTTCTATGCTGGACAAGGTGGACCATCAAGAGGCAGGCCATCTGTTTGCAGGCCTCTAAAAGTTCATAACAGCAGAGTAGCAGTATCAAAAAGTAGTAGCTCCATTCTCCCTGTCATTTTTGGATTATGGAAGATACCAAAACCATTGGACACCTTTGAAACAGTTATTCTGTGGATGTATTTTACAGCTATTTTGCCACAGCTCTGGGTAAAATTTACCTGAGGATCCTCTGGCAGGTTAGTAAGTGCTCAAGGTGCAAACTGTGCCCTAAATTCTCTCTTGGAGCTTTATGGAAAAGAGACTGTTTTCACAGAGTTTTGTTAGTTTGTGGATTTTTTTCCCCTGTGGCCTACTCCCCTCCTGAAGCCAGATGTTTTATTGTAGGCCTCTGCCTGAAGCACAGTCTCATGCAGGATAAAACAACCTATATGGGACATTCTCTGTGTCATCTGCCTCACATGCAAGAATTCAGGTGGATGCGCCCTTGTTTTGCTTGGAATTAAGCATTTGCTGCAAGGTAACACTGGTAAACTCAAAGGGAAAATCCCACTCTGTAAAGCAAACTCTTGAAGGAGTCATAGCATGATCTTTCAGTTTATTTCACTAGTAGGAGGTATGTTACATCTAGTAAGTAACATCTCCTCACATCTGCACACGGCATGGAAGATTACCACATTTCCTCTGTCAGATGTAACAAAAAATAGGACTGGATGAAATGGCAGCTGTGGGTAGAATATGACTAAGACCAAATTTTACACTCGGCCATCCACCCAAAACTATTTCAGACATCTCTTCTACCTAACCTCTCGCTACGTGGACAGAGTTGTTCCTCCTGCCTAGAGATGCTACCAAAAATGGTGGCAAGTGATGGACCAGCAATAAGACCTAATAGTGGCTCTTTTTAAACTTATATATCTCCCAAGCCAAGACCAGAATGGGCTACAATATGGACACATGTTCCCTGGCATGTACCATATGGGAAGCATGTGTCTGCATCAGAAAGGAAATCTACCTACTCTCTGGGAGCAAAGGTTCACTCCCAAGGCAAAGTGCACATCCACTTCCAATACCTTCATTCAGAGGAATAGCTGAATTACAAGCAAAAGATGGTAGTGAAATAATAACACGGCACAGACCGAACTCAAGGAGCAGGACACAAGTCCGGAAGACCGGACTCAAGGAGCATGACACGATGTTGTGGTTCAGACACTTCTATTTCATTCAGGGCCTAGCCAGATTCTGCTTTTGTACCTTGGTCTAAGAGCTTGCTGTTTGGAAAGTGATGTAAAACTTGAACTATGCCCTATGTAAGATGAGTTGATTAGGTTGTGAGCTACAAGTTAATGGTACTGTATCTCCACTGGAAAGACAGCAAAAATACAAGGTATGAGCTCAGGGATGACCCCTAAATATTCTGTATGCACAGAAGGATGATTCCTCACATTTGACACAGTGGGATAGAGCCCCATCTTACTGATGGGAGAGACAATCCCTGGGTTCCATCCAGACTGTGAATTCTTATCCCTAATCACTGGCATTCTATCAAGCAGAAAATCTCTCAAGAAGACCTACGAAAGGCCTTTAGGTTCAATATGCTGTTGTGCTAGCAGGTTTCTGTGGTAATTGATAAGTTATTCAGAAGCAGCTCATCACAAAATTGGAGCTTTTCTTATACCTTCTTCCACATTTGCTGCTGATCTAGATGTAGTCAATATTATAAGAAGAAACTGCACTATAAGGAAGAACAACTCAAAGAAGGCACTAGATATCACTTGGTAGAGAAAAAATCATTAAAAAAAACACTATAGGCACAGTAGGGTAAGGTAAGGACTAACCCTCAGTGACCTCTTAATACAGCTATATGTGCAGGATACCTTAAGGAAGAGAGTACCACAAGAAGAAAAAACAAAAAGAAAAAAAAGAAAAGAGCAAAAAAGAGAAATATATTATGTAGGGAAAAATGGAATAAATGTTATAGACTGAACTTCGGGCTTATACATAAGCCCTAGGGTCTTCACATTACATAGAGATATTGTGAGAGTCATTGTAACACAACCCTGACAACTTCTGAGCAAAAGCTCACTTCCATAAACATCAACTAAGAAAACTTCTTGCAAGATTTCAAGCTTGAAGACGGTTCAAGATCAGGAACCCAGAAAAACCATCCTGGTGAAAATCTCCATTGCAGTGTTACTAGGCCACCCAGGTGGGAAAGTGAGATTTTCCACAGGAGCTGCTAGGCATTGTAAGCAATTAGCACTTGCATATAAATTATATAACATTATACAATAAATGCTTGAAAACACCTACCTCAGATGACAGCAACTAACCTGCCTACATTCTTCCAATTATTTAGGCAGTCTCTTACCCTCATTCCACTGCCCACAAAAGCTTTCATTCCAACATAGTGGTCTGATTTTTGACCTTAGCTATGCCAAAAGTAAGAGAGATTGGTTCAGAGCCATTATTAAACATTCTAGGCATGTAGCATTTCTACAGATAGTTATAAAACATTACACATTTATTGCATGAAGACCCAGGCCTAAGAGGCCTGTCACTATCCTTAGGGATGTGAATAACAGATTCTTGTTATTCCTGGCACAGCCTTTACAGCCTTTGCAGAAAGAATGAAAACAAAGTGTTGTTCAGTCAACAGTTGATCCACCTACCTTCATCCAAGTCCTTATCCAGCCTTTCCTTGCACTGCCTGCACCTGCTTTCATTGTCATGTAACAGTCTGATTTTGGCTCATACTTATACCACAAACAAGAGCATTTCATGCAGAAGCAGGTTTTGCAAAAATATGTATAATACTATTTATAGCTTTAAAAATTAAAGCTCCTGCTAGCATGGCTTTCTAACAGGAAAGCCATTATCTGGCACATGGGGACTAAAATACTAGTCATGACAACAAAGGTGACTAAGATTAGAAATATTCAGAAGTGAAAGAATGATATCGGGCAGAAATCGTTAGTACTACTACTACTAATATTAATAATGATAAACCTACCGTGCAGTAGGGACAGGAGGACCAATCCTAGGTGACACTCTACTACTTAATAGAGCCATAGCTACAAGATGTCTCAACAAAGATTGAAGAAGAAGAGCTCACTGTGGAAGGAAAATGACAGGAAAAAAAAGAGCTACTCTTAAAGGAAAAGGAAAACATATACACACAAAAATATATACATATGTGTGTGACTAACACAAAATGCTGCTTTGCCTACGTCTCTTTTTAAAGACACTCCATTCATTTAAACAAATGTTCTGAAGAAGGTGGACCATCTGTTTTTTGACTACCGTGGTGAAGTTACCCCATACCTGGCATTCAGATGAATAGTTGAATCACACACAAAGGGTGGTACCCGGAAAAATTATGTGGCACAAAGTCTTAAAAGACACAGCCCAAAGAATAGGCCATTAAAAACATGAGGAAAATTCATTTCAAAAAAGAAAGCATTTACAGTTCAGAGAGTCCAACACCATAGGTAACACTTCAAACACAAATTATTTGAGAAAGAGGAACCATGGGAGCAATTGGCCTGGAAGATGCAACCCAAGGAGCAGGCAAAACTATGCTTCATTATCCTCATAAATGTCAGTAAACATCATTAAAACAGCGCAGCACAAAACATTTCCCTCCATGATACACAAGCTGCACACATACACACAAGTGGGATTCATTTTTATGCTCCACACATCGTTGGTCATACACATCTAAAATATATGAGTGATGTAAGGCTGAACACATGCAATCTCGCAGTAGAGAAAGTTACCAGACTACCTGCCTAAAGACACTCTTTAAGATCTTTTTAATGACAGTTGTGTGATATTTCCAGAAAAATATACAATCCTTCTCCCAACATAGCAATGGTTGAGAGATACACACAAAAAATCTTAAACCCAAACTGCACTCCCATTTCCTGACATTCCACCTCAATTCCAACATTAAAAACAAAAGAAAGCGAGAGACAAAGAATTGAAAAAGATCTGCTTCATCTGAATAAGAGATTATGTCTATAATACACAAGAAACACACCTGGAGATAGGAAAGCCTAGGGCTAACAAAACCTACAGCAGCAAGGAAGAGAAGGGTGAAAGGAGCATCACAGCGTGGGCGTCAGGACTCACGAGGAGGGCATCAGCCTCATTTGAGGCCTGCCCTAAAAAAGCTACAAGATAGGAAAACCTGGAACACATATCTTGCATTCATCAGTGGGCTTGGTTGTATTTTCATACCAGCGTCCTGTCTCTCAAAAAGGTCTTCCTCACCAACAAATGCTCACACTCTACCTCAGGCAGATCAAGACACACAAGAGTCGTCTGCCCATAGGGAGCACATCTTCACATGCTGCCTAGATGCCTGCAGCCGCACTACGCAAAAACTGGTTACACCCCTTTTAAATATTTAGCGTCCAAGCAAAAGGGCGTGCTTTTGTTTGGAGGGTGATAACATCAGCGGACGATTGACACTCTTTAAAAGGCAATACATACAATTAACCGCTTACCGAGAAAACATTGCTGAAAGCGTATTTACATTTCTGAGAGTACCGCACCATCTTCGAAGTGAAATTTGATGGGAAAGAGAGACCTTTGAAGTAATCGTGGCCATGTCCTCGGCTACAGCTCTACCTCCTCATGTTGCTCTCCGGCAACGCGACAGAGACAACAAAGTGGAGGAAAGCAGAGGGAGCAGAAACCCTGAAGAAGGACAAAGGTATGAGGAGCGGAGCTGAAACAAGCAGCGGCACAAAGTGTAATTCATTTTAGAAAAAAAAAAAGAAACGAAAAGAAAAAGAGGGGGGCGGAATGCCTTGTCCCATACAAAGATCTTTTCCGCAGGAGGAGGACTCATTAGATGACTCATTCATATCTCATTTCTAGTCTGGTCTTACAAGGCTAAGAAGGAAATGGAAAGACAAACTACTTTAGTCCCTGGAACACAGTTCTGCCTCGCACGAAATAAAGCGACAGTTGAACGGTTGGCAACAAACCTCCTCGATCCCTTTTCCCGATAAATAAATAAATAAAAGCAACAACATGAGTTCATCCTGCTGGGCTACTGCAGACAGCATGAGATAAGATCGGGATTAGGCAAGCACTCGTCGCCCCTTTCACAAGCACATTCACAGCTCCAGTGGCGAATACATTACCGAAAGAACAGAAACCACCTGTGTCAACAGCAATACTAGTATTCATGTCCAAAGATATCTCTTGGAGGAAAAAAAAAATCAGGAAATAAAAAATGGATGTCATAATACTGCAACATCACTCGCAAACCACCCGTTCCCAACACTCAGAAGTAGAAGATCTCAGACATACAGTGAGGATCCACATTCACCCATCCTGACGCTCACCGTTGAAGCAGCTCTAATCCCAAGGCCAGACCCCCACCAAGGAAGCCGACTCGCGCGTTTCCTGACGACTCAGGGGCCCCGTCATTCAGTTCCTGCAGTGAATCACGAGCCCATTACCGCAGTGCAAACGGCAACGGCCACCGGTTGCCCCGGAAACACTTGGTGGAGAGGAAGATAAGGAAGGAAATGAGAAGAGGTCAGAGGATAAGTGGTGTAGTTACCATTCTTATCCATCAAGGTCTCCCTTTATATTTCCTGAGTGGGAATGTAAAAGACACAAGGACGACCACCAATATAGCTGAACAAGAACGTAATCATATCTGCATATCTGCATAGAAATAACATAACTAGGTCCTTCCTAACCACGCCCATTTGAGCCCCTCTGCACCAAAAATGCGATAGTAGACAGCAACAGACATTTGTTTGGTTATAAGGAAGTTAGACATCGATCGCGATCACACACACAGCTATGCCGACCCATATCCGACATGCACTCAGCTTTCTTTTGGAAACACATTACTGAAACAACATAAAACATATATTTCCCATTCAACACTGTCAAAGACATGCAGATATTTCTTTTTTGGGGGGAAGCAAGGAGATCTTCAGAACAAAATGTCCATTACAGTTTCGCAGTCGCCGAGTGCAGAATCAGTAGATCTCATTATATACAATGAGGAAATAAATTTGCCGTTCCTAACATTTACAGAAAAGAACCTCATGTCCGAAACCCTTCAGCTGAGTCTAGACTTCTCATTTCTGATGACGGGAAAGGTAGCCTCTTTCCTTTCCCACTTTTAGAACAATACAGAAAAATACTACCTATTCCCCTCATAGCAAGTAAATGGTTCCCACGGCAACAGACAAATAGAAAATAGAAAATAAAGAAAGAATACAGGGACATTAAAAAAACACTGAGCTCTCCATAAACCTACGGTGCACTGCAGCTTGGAGCAGGGAAAGGGTTCCCGATATCTCATGGGCTGTAAGGCTGCCATGACTGGGTGTTCAAATACCCAGGCCATTGGTTGTGGTAACAGATGTTTAAGCTATTCAATTCAAAGAAGGCTTTCAAAACGACAAGTATTACCAATGAATCCTCTGGCATGAACCCGCAGCATATTTCCAAAAGAATTCTCAAAAATCCTTTCCAAAGCACTTGCGGTTCTTAAATATATAACAACGGTGTAGAATCTTTTCATTCATTCTTGAATTCAGTTCAATGAGCACGGCTCCTCTGTATTTGATATTCACTTACAATCGTAAAGAAACATTAGTGGATGCTAAGGATTAACAAAAATATAAATGAACGAAAAACGATCATAAAAGAGAGGACGATGGCTGTCATACAGACCTGAAGGGCGTCGGAGTCCGAGGGTGGCTCTGCCGGGGTGCCGCTATATGGAATAGGCGTTCCCTATGTATTCCCTATTATGTATTCCCTATTATGTATTCATACATAATCCGGGAGAAGCATCAACTGTTGCCAAAGTTTAACAGAGCTACATATAAGAGAACAAGGTTCATGACATGATTTGGAAAGCAGCGAGAAGAGGACAGTGTCGTCGTACAGTAGATCTCATTATATACAATGAGGAACCACATCTGCAATTACTAAGGCTTACTATAATTTATGGAATAAATAGCATGTACAAAATCTTTCAGCTGAGCCTAGACGTCCCATTTCTGATGACGTGAAAGGTACACTTTAAGACACAGGCAAAAAAAATGACCTTTTCTTTTTTCTTTTTCTTTCTTTTCTTTTTTTTCTTTCTTTTTTTTTTTTTGGCGAAGTGATTATAGGCTCCCCTTAGAATAGAAAAATGGAAAAGAAAGAATACTGAAACATTTTAAAAAAAGGATTGAGAGTGCACTTCAACTTGAAAGGGAAAAAAAGCAGCACTGCATGAACTATGAGTTAGCGATATCTTACGGGTATAAGTCTATCACGACTGGGAATGCAAACATGTGGGTCACTCACGTTTAAATTATTAATTTCTAGGACAGGTTTCAAGAGGACAAGTAGCCCCGATATGTTTCATGAGGGAAAAAAAATTCTCCAAAATACCTTATGGAAGCACTAGGTAGCATAACGTTGTCTCATTCACTTATACACTTCAATGGGCACCCCTTATCCGTATTTGATATTCACATAGAATTTTTAAGAAGCATCAAAGGTTGCTAAAAAATAACAAAAATATAAGTAAAGGAACAAAGGTCATGACAGGATAAGGAAAGCAGCGTCAAGAGGATGGAAGTCGTCTTACAGACCTGCAGGGCGTCGGAGTCCGAGGGCGGCTCTGGCGGGGCTCTGGCCGTGAGCATCGCGGGGGGGTCCCCGCCGAGAAGATCGTCCACGGCGCGGCTGGGCAGCGGCGCCGGCAGCAAGGCGCACTCGGCCACGGCGCG
>JAWLRI010000747.1:0-23734 GCA_034781795.1 Crypturellus tataupa
GTGCAGAGGGGTTGGACTAGATGACCTCTAGAGGTCCCTTCCAACCTTAGGCATTCTATGATTCTATGATTCTATGAATTTTAAGAGTAATAATTTATGTTCAGTTGGGACTGAACGTGAAACTGCTGAACAGCTTCAGAGCTATTCCACATCCATGTGCTTGTCCTCATGAGGCTGACCTCAAGCCTTCCAACTCACCAAGCCTTGCAAGTGTATGAACACTTTAGGGACATTCTGGAGTTTTCATCTTCCTAAACCAAGATTATTTGGGGGATATTTGTATTGTGTGGGGTTTTTTTTTCTGCTTGTTTGTTTTTAACCAAGGAGTTTTCCTGAGAAATAAAAATGTCTTCTCAAGGGGATGTCTGTTAAAGCTAGAAAGAGATGAATCCCCTTTGCATACCCTGATAATGGGAATGTTACAATAAGGAATTGTCATTTGTGCTGCTTGTTGTATTCACTTGATACTTATATGAGGAACGTAAGTCTTGAAGCCACAATGTCTTCAAGGTACCAAGTTTAACCAGAGCGTACTGCTTCTCTCTTTGCAGTACCTTTCCAAGGCACAGACTTTTGATCAGGCAATATTTTTCTCAGGAAGCACTAAACAGCATTTTCCTGGAGGCTTTATCTTTCTAACTCTCATACACCTTTCTAGCCCTCACACTTCACAAAATTACCAGCTATAAAAGAGAGATAGAAAAGGTCTGTTAAATCACAACTCTGACCAAGGGGCATAAAACACTTAGCAAAAGGTATCAGAGAGACAAACCAAATCTCTCAGAAACACAGGCAACCTCATGATATGGTGTCCTGTTTTTTCCGATCTCAGAGTGGTTTAAATAAGACGGAACAGTCATCTGGCTTAGCTGTAAGAGCATGACCTTGTCTGTGCTCTTTACTGATGTGCATGTATGCTTGGGGGACATTCACCAACTCTGTATTACATATGAGTACTTCACACTAGGAACCTTAATTGTCAGCAGACGAAGCAGAACATCCAAGTTGGACAAGTGAGGGTGATCATGTATGTAGGTAAATGACTCATATGAAACAGATTAATTTCGTAACAGTAAATTCTTCAGTAATATCTGCTAGACAGAAATAAGGCAAATCTTGTATAAGGGACAGTTTGGGATTCACCATCTTCAGACTGCTTTGTTGCACAGATGCCTTTATAGTTCTTCTCATGTTCCTTCCAAGTTGGGGGGAGCGAAGGCAGAGAAACAAAAAGTGGAATTTAAAGAAATGGGATGGATGTGTTTAAGAAGAACATAGGATTTGAATTCCTTAAGTGTAAATATCAGACCCAGAAAATAAGTTTACAGTGGGCCTGAGGCTATTTTTTCCTGCTCTTTCATTATACTGTGTGTGTTTGCTCTGCAGTGTCACAACTTGCTGGGCAAGCAAAAGGGAATCTTCCAGTTCCATAGCCGGATGTGAGTTGAGCAGTCATGAGGAAATAAAGAATAGTTCCTATTACCTATGTTAATTGACATGCTCTTTCTCACGTTCACGAGAGAGAACATGAACTCCACCTTTTGACACATTTCATTATTTTAAGACCATTCTTAAGTGTTTTGAGAAAAGACAAAATTTTAGTAATTTTCAGCCTTTTTCTCCTTTCTGTGAACCTCACAGGTTCTATTAAACTGCCATTTTCCAGTACAAACTTCTTGAAAACAAAGTGCCCTGGAGCAGCTCAACTTGTGAAGAGCCCTGAGCTAGCAGGCCATAATCATAAAAAAGCCTCGTGTTAAAGATTATTAAAATCTTCATTGAAGTTTAATGCCAACCTCAGACATCAACGTATGAATGCTGAAGTCATGGTATTACCTTCCTCTTTAAGTAGTTCAGCTCTGGAACACAGCTATCCAAGCAGAGCTATTTCTCAGAACATCTTATCAGCATATTGTCACAAAAGCAATTAAATAAGGATCTTACCACTCCTTCTGCAGCTGAGATAATTCATAGGTGGGCAATTCTTTTATTTGCATCTTGCAAATATATTTAGAGAAACCTAAGTGTTCTTTTCAGTTGGTATCTCTGTGGTATAGAAAGTTCAACAATGTCTCGCTTCTCGCAACCTAATTTAATTTTCCTCCTTCCTACAGACTTCAAAGCCAAATCCATGATTATACTTCTCCCACTGGGAAAGTAATACAGCATCACTGGGCTTACTTCCTGTCACAGCTACCAAGCCAGGTTGAATGTATCATAGGGATATTCAGAGATATCCCTTAATGATCAACCAATAGATCTTTTTATATTTAAAAACCACTGAGCAATTTAGAAACTGTTTACAGAGGCTGCTCCAATTACCTATTTATTCATTATTAATAGATGTATAATATTCTCAGGCAGATTGTACATATAATCAAAGCAGTATGCAACAAAGGCAGGAATCAAATGCTATTCTCTTGGCTATGGTCTGTCACTAAAACCTGAAGATAGTTCCTCTACTTCTGCTACACTTCTCATTATTTAGCTCACAAAGTCATGATTTTTACTGTAATCTCACTGTATCTTGGCAAAGGACTTGTGCTCGGGCTGGGCAGTAAATAAGTGAAATTACCATCATAAAAACTAATGTCAACACCTCCACGGTCATTTCTTAGCGCTTGTGTTGAACCAAAGCATGAGGCCTCCTTTCCTTTATTAGCCCTCTTGCAAACACAAGGGTTTTGAGGAAGCATTAATATTCATCTTCTTCTGATATGATTTGGTTTCAGAGGCTCCATGGAAACCAGTCAGATTACAATAATAAAATAAGAGTAAATTGCCTGTGGCAGAATTTGTATATAAAGTCTCTCTAATAAATCCAGTCTCTAGACAGCAACAAGAACATAACTGAATTGTACTTTTAACAAGATTTCAACGATTGATGAAGCAGATACAACCTTTTTTAAAAAAAAAAGAAAAAAAAAAGAAAAACTTCTCCTAGCCATAGCTGAGTTGTCAAGCAGAGACATCTGGTCCAACCCCTTCATGAATTAGTCATTGTATTTATGCATTGCCTCTCTCAGCATCCCCATTTGCCACAAAACGGACCAACCAAGCTTATTTTGCTCTGGCATTATTAAAATCACTATTACCATTGCAAATGCTTCCAGGAGAAAGAGCATTAATATGAGTCTGTTCCATCAGATCCTGTCAGTTCCTGGGGTGATTAATATTCCTGTCTGCAAGAAGCTTTATATCATTTAGTGAGAGCACATTGCTTGGCTCATAAGCTATTCTTCATGGGCTATGATGAGTGCATTGTGATCTTCCATTATTACACTGCTGTTTATACAACTTGGGCTGCATCTCATAAAGCAGTTTGGAAGTGTCCATGTGTAGACAGATTCAGTTTAGGGAGATGAGAAAACCCATCACAAAGATCTTTGGGTTGCCTGGCCTTCCTTGCTCCCCATGTCATGTCCCCGCTGGGTGCTGCTACCAACCTTTTCCCTTCCCAGGTGTGGATGACAGCTGTTTTTCTGTATGTGTGGCCAGAGGACTCGTAGGAGTAATGAGTGGCGGCTGTTGGCTCCAGAGCACCACGGGCTCCTTACAGTTATTCTCTGCATACATACTGCGTCTGCGGGGAGCCTTTTCTGTCTTAAGACAAGTTATCTCCATTTAACTCCTTGTCAAGGACTGTCCACAAAGAGTCTAAATCAGCTTTGATTTTTAAGGGAAACCACCAAATCTAGAACTCCCCAGGAAGCCTGGCAATTGTATAATACAGGTTAGACTGGAGCAATCTTTATTTTGAATGTAAAGTCATAGTCTGTATACAGTCTGTATACATCTTTGTATACCTGCACGCTCAATGAAAGGTGTACTTTAATACAGCACTAAGGTTGCACAGGAAGTCACCAGGGCAAGTCTTGCTTACCCAAAGTCTGATCTGAGCCATGATTCCTGTAAGTACCTGATTTTTCCAGTCTAGTCTACAGCAAATCTCCAGGAACATTTATCTTCTCAACAAGTAGCAACAGTTGATGCTTCTGATGCCTTTAGTGCTTGCGTTGTAGATGAGGTAGATGGCCTTGCTTCTCAAGGAGTTGCCCTCAGAAATCCTCAAGAAAGCAATCATACTTGTTCACTTAATAGAGAAAAAGCTACACAGACAGGGGATGCAGAATCTGGACGGTTATGTGGGTTGCATTTCTATGATGGAGAAGTAGGGGTGGATGCAGAATCATGCCTTAGTTAAGCAAAAGTACGTTGTGCGATATAAGCATTCATAGCAAAAGGAAAAAGATGGCATCAACAGGATGAATCAAAAGCAAAGGACTGAAGGACCTACTAACTACCTCTCGCAGATACATATGTCTGTAGATGAGGAGGAGTGCAACCGAAGTAACTTCTCCCCTAGCTCTGGGGCAGAATGCAAGCTGTGATCTCTGGCTCTATAGGATATCCAGTGAAAGGGAGATGGCAGGGAGTGCACAGCGCAGTGTCAGAGAACATCCATCACAGAGGACAGGGCAGGTGGCTTAAATACTCTCCACAGTGAGAATGACTGTACGAAGCACCCCTCAGGCCACAAATGGCAAATCCACTTCAGGCATGGCTATAGGAAATGTTTTCAAGCAAAAGGCATTTGTTTATCTACAGCTAGAGATCTCAGATGTCATTCTCACTGTCAACAACTGGTGTTAGTCATTCTTCTGATTTTATTTTTTTTTTTGGACAAAAAAAAAGACATTATAAAAAAAGTGAAAGATGGGCTGTTCAGATCTGACAAATCAATTTAGTTTTAAGCTAAATGTAAGAGAATACCTCTCTGAAAAACATGGAAAAATTACTTCCACATTTTCACATTAAAAAATAAATAAATAAACCATTTCATTGGGAAAATAAAAAAACACTTCCTCTTATTATTTCTTCCCCCAAATCTTTCCATTTTCTCATTTTGAAGAGGTATTTTATTTTAAAATCTGCACTGAAGAACGGGAGCAAATCTTTAAAGAAAATATAATCACAGATATTAATAGTCAAATGAAGCATTTCATTCATGTTAAAATAAGCAGTTTTGGATAGGTTTGAGATGAAACTTGCTCAAATGGTTGGTTTTACTTCAGCCTGAGCTAAACTGTTCCTCCTTGTTTTCCCATTTCACATTTTTGGATCAGATACTAATATTAATTAATACATTAATGTCACCAGTGATCTCAAATGGCACCAAAGCTCTCAGGGATATTCATGATTTTATCTAGTACTATCAGAGAAAAATAAATATTTCACCAAGATTGGGGTTGGAAAGATAGGACATCCAATCTTACCTGTCTCTTCAGGATAGCCAAGGTGACTCTGAACCCATTTTACAGCTTTCCACAACTGAACTACAACCACATGGTCAAGCTTTCAGTCTGGGGTACGTTTTTAGAGTTTGACTGTAAACCTTGTAAAAAGCAAGTTTTATAATGGAAACTGGAAAAACTGAATACCCAGCAGATGCAAGTGTAAGAATATCTCACTAGAGTCAGGAAATACATGGCCAATAGTGATGAGCTGGTCACAGATGAAAAGACTCTGTCTTGTGGTGTACAGAGAGGACTCCAAGAAAAACACTGCAGGAGACAAAGTGTGAACCTAAAAGGATGATAAAGGATGAAAGACTGGACTGGAAAAGGACAAAATAACTGAAAGACACTGTGCTCACCTTTAGGTGCCTTACTGGAGACCTGACTACAATACTTCTTTGGCTAAATCACACGGTTTTGCACCCCTGTACAGCTCATTTCCACAAACTGGTAGTAGACAGGAAGAGAACTCCTACCCCTCAGGGAGACTGTGATTAGTGCCTGCAATTAGTCCTGGACATGGAAATGCAGAGCCAGGAAGGTTCACACCCCTTTAATCAGTCATGAGAGTTTATGTATAATCTAGCCATGTCTATTTGGACAAGTTTAGTCTTTATAGAGATGGCATGCTTGAGGGTTGGGTTTTTGTCTCCCCCCCTTTTAAAATCTTTTTTAATGGAGAAATGAATAGTTTGGATATTTACCCAATAAATCATCTTGCTAGCATTCCTCAAGTTGGCTTGCTTATCAGAGCATGACCTGAATGTCTGAGTCTAGCTGGAATGTTCGGTTCTAGTTCAGTCTGAGCTAAACTCAGTGTTCCTCCTCACATCCTCATCCCAGTTTTTTTGATGAGATATCAAACTGAAAAAAAAAAAAAAGGGGGGGACTGACAATCCTTCTCTTTTGCACCTGCAGGAATCACAAATGTATCTGTCCTCACTTCCACAAAGACCCTTATACACAAGGGTGTTCATTAACTGCTCCTTCAAATTCCTAAAATAATATAGAGCAAACCCCACCTTAAAAATGAATATGCTGTCATGCTGCCAATGTGTTCTGTTATGCTTCATATTAGTCAGTACTGACTGTAAAGAAAAAAAAAATAACGCAGCTTTTTTATCCAGCAATGTGTAACTCTGACAGCATACACCACAGTGGTGCACCGCTTTTTGTGAGCGACGCATGAGAAACACGTAAACGTAGCATGAGTAAAGCACATGAATAGAGATGCAGGTAGGAACACAGGTCAGGTTGTGGGAGCAGCAGTATCTCAGGATGTGGCACTATGGGAAGGTGAGTTTAAATCCACATTTTTTTTTTTAATTCCTAACACCTTGGATATCAGCAACATCTACTAGGAAGTATGACACAAAGACTTTCCTTTCAATACAAATGAGATGTGTAAATGTTTATCTTTACCATTGAGTCTTTGGTATCACCAGCTCATGACATTGAGTACGTATTATCTCTTCTCCCTAAGGCACTATGATGCTTAGAGGTTGCTGTCCAGCAGAAAGGCAGATGGTTTGTCCTGCATCACTGCCTTCACCACGCCATAGCTGAGGATCTGTGGTTGCTCATATGCTTTAATAATAACCTGCCTCATTTCTGGTTTAGGGAAGTAAACCTCCTTAAGGACTATTTGCACAATAATAATAAGTAGAGAGAACAAAAGAGGTACAACCTAGGAGTACAAAGGGGTACTATATGGAACTTTTGTGATTTTTAGAAGCATTCAAATTTTTCCTTGTAAACATCCATAAAACAACTTATTTCATTTTACAAGCACATTTCTGCATCAGAAAACTGCTAAAAGTATGTGCAATGCATCTACCCAATGGAAGGCAGTTGCAGAAGTTTCTTGGTTATTTGCTAGGACTAGATTACTGCTGGTTAATATTGTTCCCATTCAGCTTCTTGGAGACCTCTGCATCCTGCACTGGGTGATAATCATAAAAGCAGCTTTGGAGAAATCAACATGCTGGCTTAAGGATGGAAAAGACAGAGAGTACAACTGTGATCTCCCTTGTTCCAAGTCAGCAGGAATCACCAAATCACCAACTGCTCACTTCCATCCCCTCTGGGGTACCCAAGAGAAGAAAGTCTAATTAGAAGAAGAAAGGCGAAAATGATTCAGAAAAGGTAAAATTAAAAAATGTGAGCATGAACAAGCACAGAACAGACCTGCCTGGTTGCAGACTGAGGCAACAGAATTGCATAAATGTCTGTATACTTATAAAGAAGGCATCTATACTAGAGGGTCAGCATGGATACCACTCTGCAGAGCCACCCAAGCAGGCAGGTAACCTGCTTAGCAGCAATAAGAATATTTGGCTGCTCTGGTCATCACCTGTTTAAACAATGGAGAGCATTAGGAGTTTCAATGGCTGAATTAAGCTTGTCACTATGGTCTACAGGTGCTTGAAGGAAGAGAAGTGAATTGGTGACAGTATCTCCAAAGTAAACAGTAGCACAATAAAACCAGCTACTACATATTTCCTGAGGTCTCTTTCTTGCTCTGAAGACACAGACTTGTCCTCAGCTCTTACAGGACACTCAGGTACTTTGGGCAAAGTCTGATTAACAGCCCACTTTTTCTGAAGTGCTTCTGCATTTACAGATGTTTCCTAGGAAAGCTTAAACCTTGTACTGTCAGGCTGCTTCAGATCCAACATAAACACATCTCTTTCTATTCCAATGTGAGATGTTTTTAATATCCTAAGACAAAGAAAGTCCTTCCCTTGGTTGAGGAGCATCAGGTTACAGATCATTTAGGCAAAACTGACAACCACAAGTCCATGGGGTACAGAAGAGCTTAATTGATTAATTTGCATTTGGTCTCCAAGGCTAAAGGAGGCAGTGGAACAGCTCCAGGGGCTTTCTCTTAGTATATGAAAGAGGATGGATGACAGAGAGCGTAAAGCTGGCAAGAAATTGAGGTGGACAAAGAAGTTTTATGGATTGATCATATAAATCATGAGACTTATAAGCAGTGAATGTGCAGTGAAGACTTCCTCCTTCTTCACTCCATGCAGTGAAGAACTGTGCAGACAGATACAAGTGTTGAATCAATAAAGTGAAACAGAAGACACTACATGAAGATGAAGATGCTGAGAAGCAAGCAAGGAAGGTGATTAACAGATGTATTCTCTGCAGAACATAATGGGGAACATGCATACCACTGAATTTGAAATGGAGAAGGTTATAGTAACCAGGAGCGAAGGTTCTAAGCTTTGCGTAAGTTTTTGACTGCCTGGAAAGGAAAATTTTTTTAAAAAAACTTGCAGATAAAAATACTCTGCAAAATCAAGTCACTATTCCCTTGCAGCATTCATAAGTAGCCTGAAGTTTTGTTTAAACATGCAATGTCTACTTAATGGTGTTGTTGTCCAAAAGCCTAGCAATCCTTTCAGTTTAGAGGCATTTAAATTTAGCAGCAGGAAAAAGAAGTTTGTTGAGTGTGGAATCCACCCCTGCTGCTCCAAAACAATCAGAAACAGGAAAAAGTAATCAAAAGGGAGTTTTAATGAGTTATAGAGCCATTGTTTACTGAGGAGGGCTGAAAGCCTGAAGCCCAAGCCTAGAGGACCTCTGTGACCCTGCACTGCCTCTTCGTGGCAAAATATTTGCTTGAAACTACGTCAAAACAACACAATATGTGTGTTTGAAGGCCAAGGGGGAAAAAAGTTGAGAAAAATAATGGAAATTCTCTGAGTCTCTGAATGTATGGAAGGCTTTTCTTGAAAAACAAGGTGGTAAACAGCAGCTATATTTACATGTTCAGTAGGCAGTATATCCCTTGACAGTGTGAAGGGGCAGGCTGTAGCTGCCAGGTCGATCGAGAAACTGATCTTTTGCTCCAGAGCCACTGAACACTGGGGAACTGGGCAGGTCCGGATGCAGCACGTGGCTGGAGGCAGCGCGCGCCTACAGCAGCGAGGGGCAGTGCAGATGTGGGAGCGCAAGGCCCTTGATCCTCCACAGCCAGCAGTCCTAGGGTAAAAAGCCAACACTGTTTTGGTTGATGGAGCTGTCAAAGTGCAAGCCTTACATGGGGATGAGAAAGCTCTTCTAGAGAGGGACTGGGAACAAGAAACTCTTTTTTTTTCCAATTCTCAATTTTTGTAATTATACAAAAGTTCTAGATTTTTATTGGTCATGGGAGGTGTTACTTACCCAGAACTTTCACCTGAGGTGAACAGCCATGACATTAAATCAGTACTCATGAATAACAGCACAATTTTACTGTGGTGCTCACTAGCAGGTATTTAACCAAGAGCATTATTTGAAAGCAGCCTGTTGTACCTGCTGGGTAAGAGTAAGACATCATTTCTCTCTGCCTTCGCTGGCGGTATTTTCAGGGGAAAAATCTCTGCCAAATTGCTCACTGTTTGCATTTATCTCAAAGAGCGGGAGCAGTTATTTTAGAGCTTAAATGCACTACCTAGATAATTACACAGGAATCTCCTCTTGCCAGGAGTCCATCACTTGTAGTACTCTTAACTGTCACATCTACATCACAAATTTACTGAAATGTTTGGCTTGATAATCATCTGAAGCAGATTAACAGTGTATGTCCTAGTGGCTGTTTTCTTACAAACTTTAAAACCACATTCTATTATTAGTTAAGATAGGAGGAATTCAACGTAAAGCTCTCTGATGGATTTTTGAAGTTATACTACTCTGCTTTTGAAGAAAAAAAGGCAGACTATATCATGCTGATGTTGCATAAGGACTTGATTCTGCAAGTTTCCTCAGGAACACACAAAACAGAAACAAGGGGAGTCACTGGCCCTCATATTCCTCACAGCTGTGAGCCTCCACGCAGATGTTCTGGGGCTCTGTGGAAGATGCTGCAAGTTCAAAGAAAAGCTGGAGTCCCAGCTCTCCACTGCAGTCTTCCAACTGCACAAAGTCTTCTTAAAAGTTTGGTGGGAGGAAACAAACTTATCTTCCCCATTGCACACTGCTGATGGAGCACAGCACAGCAGTTGGTTGCATTATCCTGTGCTCTCAGTTCTATACCTGGCTTGTTTCCTGCTACATCGTTGCTTCTAAGATACTTCTTTCCATCAGGTCCTTTCCCAGATCCTTTTCATCTACCAGCGCATCTTTCTTTTCCTGAGAGACCTGAGCTGCACACCACAGTCTTCCTCCTAAGACAACCCAGCTGATACTGATCCCATACTAGGCCAAGTTAGGGCTTGGAAACTCAAAAGTCTGACAAACATCTACAGAAATTCATTCTCATCAAAAATTCAGAGACAGGAATGAACTAATGGTTTTATTGGTATTTGGTTAATAAATATAAAATAAAACTGTTAGTCATGGTCACTATGATGTCAGTTTCTCTCACTTGTTTTTAACAGACTAGCTGCAAACTCCCTTTACATTTGCCTAGAGCACAAAGATTTGCCAGAGCTGATCCACACAGCAAAAGCTGCTACAGAGGAGGAGTACAAACCCTGCAAGACTTCTTGAGAGTACAGAAACATTACGTATCTAAGTGGAAAGAAGCAAACGGATATAAAAGTAAGCAAATAAGCAAGAAAGCGAATGCTTCCCTATGGAAAATGGGCAGGTTAACATCAATAGCAGACCTTTCCCTGGAGAAACAGCAGTGAGTAGGTGGCACAGACAGCAGTTAGCAATGACAGCAGTGCAACAGGTAGGGTCAGTTATGCAAAGCGACAGTCTGCTCCACCACACTCTTCATGACCCTGACAATTCATCTCCTTGTCAATCAAAATAATAGTTTCATCTCACTAATCTCACCTGGGTAAGAGCCATGTCCTCAGTAAAGGTACGATAAATGCCTCTCCAGGCATGCATTACCTTCCTTTATTAATGCTACTGATCATTGCACTCATGCTGTTGGCAGCACCACACATGGCTTTGCAGTGCCCCAACAGACCCCTGTGGCATATGGGAAGGGACACGTCGTGCACACTGTAATTTAGACAGGCAGCAGATCAGCAGCTTCCAGGCTAATAGTCCTAATGTTTCCCGGTTCGATTTCCAGGGTAGTTCTGATTCTTCCAACTGCCCGTTAGAAAGCAAGCTTTCACTCTTCCCATCACTAGGCAGCATGAGTCACTAACCTCTGAATTGTGTCATCATTGTCACAAATAGCCAACTGAATGAGACAGATATTCAAGGTGTCAGTCCTTTCAGAGTCTGGGCAAGGGGAACACATACGTATGTGGAAGACAGCCACCGTAGTGGTAACAGGAAATTCTGACAAGAGTCTTTGAACTTTAACATTGTAAACAAAATTGCTTTTGCCTTGCATATCTACTTCATTAGATAACTGCCAGTACAGACCAATATTTTTATTTTATCAACAATTATTACATTACTAGCAGGTCTGTTAACGCTCCAGACTTCATTTCATTTTTACCTCTGCAAAACCTCTAGATACCCGTATGTTTCATCTGTACAGGAAGATCATTTTATCAGGCATACAGTTTTCCAGGCAAAATTAGAACAAAGTTTTCCAAATTCGTGTAATTTCCTATGCACTTGTATTTAGATGAAGTATGTAGATTCAGGCTGCAAGGAGAATTTAAAAGCAGACAGCATCCTTTGAATAACCAATGCACTCACTAAAATTCACATTCTTCAGATTTTTGCAAGTCCAATTAGAGATTTTTAGCCAGTTTAATATCCACAGCTCCCAGAGCTGCTACAAAAGCTATAAGCTGTCATCATTTCTGAAGACCAAGTTCAAATAAGCTCAAAGTGCTCTACATAAAAATTCAAAATCTCAGGCTGACTGCATCTAAAAAATTCACATCTGCTCAACCACTACATGCTTGTACACTTACATGAATACATCTAATTTTTTAGAACATATGCAATGCTATTATTCTGACCTCCTAATGCCTTTCAATACTATAATCAGCATCTGTACGTGCAGGACAGCACCAAACAAAGCCTACATAGTTCCATTCAGTACATCTCTATCATATTAGGGAAAAAATGCCCAGATATCATATATGTGTTTAAATAAGAGCCAAGATGTTTGTTGCAAGTTACTTTTACAAGTATATCTGCTCTGTATATAAGCTAATACAGTTCAGAGTCTCAGTTTCTGCATTGTTGGTAGCTTTAATTCCCTCTCTGAATTTAGAATCAGACTGTGGATTCACATGAACTTATCAAACATAATGCTTGTATATGTAAACAGAAGCCTAATTACAACCACACTTAGTATTTTTCGACATTTATTTGCCAACCACAAACCCTCACAAGCATCATTAAACCTTCAATCTGGAAAAAGCCAGCATGTTTCAAAATGTTAGTCACAAATTAAATGCAGATAAACAGGTTACCCTCTGGAACAGAAGAATATATACATATTTTTAAGCTGGCATTAAAAAAATAGCTACAGTTTCCTTTCTTTATGAAAGGAAACATGTTTGCCTTGTCTTGTATCTGTAAGAAAAAACTTGGAAAATCTCAAAAAAAAAAAAAAAGTAAAAGGCACAACTATCCCACACCTTCCGCACTGTTCACTCTCTCCTACAATTGTGTAAAGCAAGGAAGTAAGAGACTGGTAGAGACTGAAAAACATGTTTTCCTTTGAAAGTCCATCCACAGAAATATTTATCAGCGCTGGTAAAACACCCCAAAATATATTATTTTGAAAAAAGCCAGAAACAAACAAACATGTCCCCTTTTTCACTGAAAACTGGAGGATTTTCCCTTGCTGTGAAAAACAGTTTCTATTTGCTGCTTTTTGTCTGCTTCTGATCACTGTGGGTCATGGAAGTCTTGGACCACTTAGACCTACAGAGCTATGCAGTGTATTTTTGCCTCCTGGTCAGAAACAGTCTTCCTTCTTCATGGATTAAGGTCACCAGAGCTATTCGTGGAGAAGGGAATAAACACCACCCATTATACACTTTCAATAGGCACATGACTGCTACTGATCAGCAAACGATGTGTAGACGGGCAGAGACGGGCTATGTCCACGCTATTAGTAATAGTTGGACATACACAGCCTCTGTCAGACAGCCTATCCAGGAGCTCCTCATAGGCAGGTGAGAACAGTTGCAAGTGCCTAAAGTCACAGGAGCACCAGCCACGTTCGGTCCCACAGATCCACTGTGTGCCCTCCAGTTGGAGACATGCAACCCTCAAAAGACAGTGCACATAGGCTCTGCACTATATGGACATTGAAGAACTTGGGAATATCAAGGATATTGGGAAAGAAACAGAGATAACCCAGTGCTGCTGCTCACAAAGATGATTTTTCTTCCATATTTGCTTCAGTGTTTGAGAGTCCTATCCCAGAAGATGCAGGGGCAAACCCCGAACCAATCAGTGCAGTGTGGATACAGAACAGAAGTAAAACTGGGAGCTATCACTGGACCCACTTCCCCCTTCCAACATGCAAGTGTCTGCCGTGCAAAAAAAAGACCAAGATATGATCCCTGCTGGGTCACCATAGACCTCTTGAAAAGGTAGGAAATTATATTGCACCATATGCCAGGGTTACAGTCCGGCCAAAGCCAAAACCCAAATCCTCCTCTGGTTTAAGGTAGCAGTCTGGCAGCTTTTAGGGTTCATTATGGTACTGTGGAGGTGTAATGGTATTATAGGCTAAGACCTTTACTCCTCTCTCTCCTCACAGTAAGAGGCCTAGAATCAATCTTCTTCTACCAACTCTTCTGGCTTCCTTCTCCTATCAGCCTGCGTCTGGGAAAGTTACTCTCAAAGAAAACAAGCATGTATGCTGAATCCTTCCACTCTAGCTTCACTAGGATTCTCAAAAAACAGACTTAAACACTTCTCCTGAGAGCAGATGCCTGAGAAAGAAAGAAAAAAAGGAAAAAAAAAAAAAAAAAGGTTAGGACAAAGTTGTTTCTTTCTTTCTCATTTCCCAAGTGTCCAGTGTACCAAAATGATAGCAGTTCACCCAGCTCTGAGGAGTGCTTTGCTATGGCATGAGGAAATACTCTTAAGAAATGAGGTGGGATGCAAAAACCCTCCCAGGCTGATGTGCCCTGAATTCTAATGAATGCAATAAAGAAATAAGCAGAGCACTGTAAAAAAATAAAACGATCACTGTATCTCTGCTGTAACAATCTGGAGATAATTGGATAAAATCACTCTGACATACACTATCACCTAAATCAAGGCACAAAAACAAAATTAAAACAAAGTTCACTGACTGACCAAGAAAAGGTTCTGCTTTAGGACATTTTTTCTTCAGCCACAGCAAGGGGAAACCAAAGGTGTTCTTCAGTGGTGGAAACCTAGGTAGAATACTGCTTGGCTGCCTGCAGACAAATTCAAAGTATCCTGATTTTAGTAAGACATAGTACTTTTAATAACACTGAGAACATATGAGTCAAAGGTGCTGCACAACTCTGAAGAACAACCAATTCAAAGGAAAAAAAAACAGTCTATAGAATTGTGGAGGGCAGGAACACTTTGGAACATACATGTTCGTGTGCTGAGAGGAAATAAGGATAATGATAATATTAATTACATTAATGCATATGTGAGAAGAGGGAGTAGGGAGAGCCTGGCTGCTTTGTAGGCACATCAATAATGAGGCATTAGCATGTTACATTTCTCCTTGTAAGTCAAAGCACTTAAGCAAATTAAACGGCTTCTAACAATGTCACTTGATTAAATGATGTCCCTCTTTTTCTCTGCTTGGATCAGGTGCGTGCTATAGGATTTCTCACCCAGCTTTAGAGGGACCATAAATACTATCACCCAGCACAGACAACGAAGGGCTACAAAACATTGGATGCCTTCTTCAGAGAAATTGTGGTTAAGATTGAACCTGACATAAGAATTAGAAATGAAAGGGGGGATGTGACTCTGTCTGCTGAGGCATTACTTCTGGCTTTCACCTGGGAAGCACTTGAGGTGCCTGAACAGGTACCACATGTCACCAGTTCCCTATGGATGTCCCAGGCTAATCTTGGGCAGTCGTGCTCAACTCACCCTTTGGTTCACTGTGCAAGATGCTGATTACATGGATCACTTGTAAGGCTAAACCAAAGGAAAAAAAATGTACCGTCAGTGAAGAAGAAGGTAAGTAAACTTTTGCCAGATGGTTGAGCACAGGAGGATAGCTGAGCTAGCTCCTGGAGATCTTCCCAAGCCCTGCATGTTCAGGATTCTATCACTACTAAGAACAGCCCTTGAACTCTGCTGAGAACAAATTGAGTTGTTTCAGCACTGAAAGGCTGAGATACTTTGGGAAGGCTCTCCAGAGCCACACCAGGCAGAAGGGATGTCTGTGCTGATGCTCCGGAGGAGAAGAGTACACTGGTTCCTTAGAGAGTTTTCATCCACTCTGTTCCACTTACTCCCATGTCAGTGGGGCTTCATTACAGATCAGTGTCCAAGAACAAGATGCAGAAGATAACTGTCTGGTACAGTGTGGAGTGAGTCAGCCCTGCAGGAATGCCTCACGCCCTTCCTCACATGTGCTTCCACTTGAAGTGCACTGGCCTACTCTAATAGCTAGGCCACATATTAACCCTCTAGCAGTTGGGAAGTACTGGGCCTACTCCAAACATAGGAGATCAAGATGAAAAAAAAAAAAAAAAGAAAAAAAAGCATAACAAAACCCCCAGGAAACAAAGATGCTCAAGGTAAGATCAACATGAAATTTTTGGTATTTCAGAACTACTTCACCCCACTGTGGAGTCCCAGCAGAGCTGGCTCCAGAGGATAGAGCTATCACTTGCAAAGCAATTCCTCCCATAATTCGGGCCACTGTAAAACACATCTCTAGAGTCTGTTCACATACTTTTACCTTACCTATTCTGATTGCAGAATGGCTTAAACATCAAGAAATAGATTTGGGGTTTCCTCCCTTCCCTCCTTGTAAGAACAAGTTATGTGTACAGTGATGAACTGGAAACACGGGAGTAGCTATTTCATGTCCCATTATTTTTCTTATACATATAACCAGGTTAAAATAAGAACAAATATATTTAATTTGTGATGAGGGTATTGAAGACTGGCTTGTCTATCAGCCAACCTATCAAAACAAATTCTTTCTATCAGCAGACTTGCTTCTCCCTTTAAAATAATAGTCATTTGTAATGAAAGAATGTGTTTGCTTCTGTGTGCATGGAAATCTCAGAAAATTTCATGAGGAAATCCTTCTACTGTGAGGCTTCTATCTACTACTGGCAAAGGCATTCAGGTAGTTTGGGTTATAGTGGACATAAGCAGGCATAAACCAGGAGCCATGCATGAGTATATAACAGTGATCAGTAACACACACATCAGACTACTGTGGGTTTAGACATACACGGAATAATTATCCAAGATTGTTAAGAAAGCCATACTAGAGCACCACAGCTGGCAGGGACTAGGATAATATGAGGGCATCTTTCACTGGAACACTGTACTTTCGGGAATTATTGGGTGAGGGAAATGCTGAATGTGAAGGAAGGAATAACTACTGAATTTTGCTGCTTCCTACTGCTCTGTCTCCATAACCTTGAACTTGAGGAAAATATCTAGACATTCAAATGGCTCAGATTTATTGGTGGAGCAGACAGACATGGCTCTGGCGTTCCAAATTTGCTGTGAAAACGTGAGCAGGCACTTTATGTTCAAATTCAAAAACAAGAAAACTATTTACTATTTTTACCTATTTCCTTTTTTTTTTTTTTTCCTGTCCGCTCCACTTTTTTCCCCTTTGAGCTACAGCCAACCTTCCTACCCTTTTAAAAGACCCCATCAAACTTGAACTTTAAGGCCAGATTTGTGACTGGCTAAATAAATACAGAAATTAATATCCATTTTAACTATACTCTGCTAGCAATGGCCTAAATTCTTTCTCCAGGACTGTAATGGACAGTAGCTAAAACTTCAGCTCATTTTTTGAAGACTCAATTTCAGACTTCTCAAGGAGACCTCATCATAAGAGGGAAACTTATGAATGAGAAAAGCACAAGATGCCAGTATTATATAATCATGCAATACTCATGGGACACAGGAATTTGACACACACAGAAAAAAAAGACTACATAATGTTGAGATACATCATGACAAAATGTCAGAGGCTGACCACATTGTAATGCTTTGTCGCATCTCCCACATAAAGATGGTGAGGCAGTATTATAAAATTATACAGCAGAAGTTGCTGACACAGGATCAGTATCTAACCATGAAGCTGAAAAGCATTTGCAAGCACTTCCAACAGTGACGATTATTATCTTCTAATTAAACCCTAAGTCATTTAATGAGGAGCAATGTGGGTGCGGAGGAGTGGGAGCAGTGGTGCAGCTACAGGCACATTCCAGCCTTCAGGGCAGGATTGCTGCTTGAATTATGACCTACCACTGCATCCGTTATGGCATCCCAGTGGTTAACAGAAGCCCTCTTTGTCCAGAGGTTGCTGGGGAGACGGTTCCTGTAGCTCAGGAAGCAGGGAGAAGAGAAGTTTCCTGTTTTGAAGAAGTTTTAAGGACTGTTTTCCTCCAATCAGGCAGCAGATGCCTATGCAGGAAATAGAGACTACAGCTGCCAGCCCCACTCTGGGCCAATGAGTTCACTAACCAATGCAGGCAAGGCTAACCATAGTCAAAAAATCCCCAGTGATAAGTGGTTTGCAGATTTAAGACAAGGACTTGTGATGGAAGAAATCAAGACTGACACCGGAGCAAGACCAAAACAAATCAAATTCTAAGAGGACATGGACATTGAGCTTCCTCCATATATGTGCTTCTCACCCAGCTCATCAAACCCACCTCATGACCCTGATAAAAAAAAAAAAAAAGTTGAGAGAGCCATCAGATGTCTACTAATAGTCATATTTTCCCAAACAATACTCTGAGGCAGCAGCTGCCATAATTTCTGTAACTTTCTCTCTAGCTAATGATTCACTGATAGCGTATGTTGGGGGGGGTCTCCAATGTACACTCCTGCCAAATGCAGGAAAACAATCATAATTTCTCCAGCTTGACATTTTTTTTTCCTTTCTCAAATCAACTTTAGCAAGAACGTTTGCTGACCTCCAAGAGTAAAACTTAGCTTTGTCCACGATGAAGCTAAAGTTCCTGCTTTACACCAAGATTCTGCCTTTTTTAATCAGTGCCCAATATTTTTTTCACTGACATCACTTTTACACCTGCATAATGGCATAGCTCTCCACTTAGTCTTACCTGCTCTGGATGGTGTTTGAGGTACTGTCTGCAGTCCCCCAGTTCATGAGTTCACTTCCCATGATATTTTTGTCTCTGGTGCCTTATGTAACAGTTTCTGAGATGAAAGGCTAGAGAAAAAATGAAAGTACAAGACTGACGCAGTAGAAAAATCCATGAAGTGTGTTACTATCTGCTTCTCTGTTGTTTGTAAAGCCCACGAGCGCTACTGACAACTTGGCAAACACAGGCACTGATTGAAGTGCAGGATCATCTCATCACATTGGGTAAGAAAAAAAAAATCCAAGTGATGTCACATGGAGCTTTATCTGGGTGAAATGTTGGTGAAAACTGAGCAAGAACTTGAGAATTAGGCCTCTGGATACCTGGATACAAAGGCTTTGTGTCATTACGTATAAAAATCTCTGAAACTTACTACATAAGAAGAGCCTTGACAGCACTGTGAACCAGACTAGAATCACAAAAACATCCTTCCTGAGAGGACTGGTGCTCTCATTAGGGTCCCTCTTTCAAAAATGGCCAGCAAAATAATCAGTTAATAGTTAAGCTAGAGTTAAAGACACATTTGTAAAGCCAGCAAACTGTCTACTACAAAAGGCAGGTTTGTGTGCAAAATTCAGTCCATATGTCTATATGCCAGGAAATATTGCACTGAATTGCACCAAGCTGAAAGAATAATGCTGTGAACTTCAACACAAGTGAAAACCAACTTAGGACTCTTAAGGTCTGCCCTACCTAGTTGCTGAACTGGATCTATAAAGGGTCAAAGATTCCATCTCAGTCACCAAAGGCTTAGAATAATTGTTTTGACAGCATTTGTGTGAGTTTCTCTTTCCTCAAGAGAGGTTCCCCACTAAACCTTGAGAAAACCAAGGGCTGAACCTTCAGTCTCCTTCTCTAGCCAGAGCACTAAGGCCAAACCACAGGATCCTGTCTTGTGCTGCAGTCCTAAGACACAGAACTGCCAACGCACCTCAAATCCTAGTATAAAAGCGATGGCAATAGCCCTCCTGGTTTCCCAGGCATTTGGCCAGCGATAAACTGTCATGACAAACAGCACTTCCTACTTTCTGGCTCTGAGCCTCTTGGTGTGAGGCAGGTTTTTGAGCAAAGAGGAAAAAGAATCAGAGGAATTTATGGAACGATGACTCCAGTTACTGTAGGGCAGACAAAATACCACAGATATGGAAACTTGTCATCAGGTGGCAATGACATCAGTCTACAACTGCCCCAGTGCTATTCCATCACACCAAAGATAAATTTCTAAAAAGAATTCACCAACTGCTGTAGTCACAGCTGGTTTTTACAATATCCAGCTCATCAAACGACCGTATTTTACACTGAATGTTACCCACCAAGATATGCCAAGAAATGCACCTGCTTATTAACCTGTATTCACTGTTTTCTATCATACATACATACATACAAATCATTTAGTAAATGATTTGTCTTTTTGTAGCTAACAGTTTACATGCAACCAATCTATTCTTAAACAATTTCAATGCTTGTGTACAATAATGTTAAAAAACACCTGGTCAGCATTAATCCATTCTAGCATAGCAAAATTTCCCCTAAGTATTTAGGCTTTCAGATATCCCAGGCATCTTTACAGAGATGAACACGGGGGAATAACTACCCTATGTATTCTCCCCTACAGATCTATGGACTTGGGCTTTGCCAAATCATCAACCAGAGTGAGCGCCAAACTCTGGACTTCCTTCTCCTGTCCCCTGAGATTTCCCAGGTGACAGAGTACAAGCAAGAATGTCCCTGAAAATATCAAAATAGCATGGAAATAGATGGTTTCTCAGACAACTAGTACCAGATATGTGTAAGATGATATATAAGATGATGTCAGTTTCTAAAACTGTACTCAGAAGAAAGTAGGAAGCTTAGCTAAATGTCATTGGGGCCAATCTCCTCCCTCGTCCCCTTTCCTTACTACCCCACCCACCCAAGAAAAAAACATACCACATTCTTAGTTTAATGCCAGCAAATTGTTCAAGTAGGGCTGTTGACACCAAAACAGCAAAAAATAGTCTGTGCTACTGAGTATGGCTAATGAAGAACAGGCAGCAGGAAAATGCCCTGAAAGACTGCTCATAATGAAGTAACCTCACCCTGAAGAAGTCCCTCTGTAATAGCATAGAGAGGTTTAAAAATAACAATTAGCATGCATCAATAGCACAGTAAGATATAAAGAGACCATATAATTTCATTAAAATGGCAAGGAGAGTGTTAGTTTAAGTTACAGTAATAAAAAATAAGATTCCAACATGCTACCCAGCTCTGATGTAGTAGGGCACTAAAGTATATACAGTTGCTCTACTTATCCATCTAAGCAGCCACTAAATTCTGCTGCATAGAGACATAAAAACCTAGAATAGTCACTTGAGTTTTAAAATTCATTAAACTTATTAAATGGATAGTTGGATTATATTTTGAAACTCTGTTAAAAATCATCTCATTATTAAAGGATTGTAGGATTTAAATATATATATATTATATATATGCTTAATTCAGTTCAGTAATAACAGAATACATTTGTTGGACTCACTTCTAGTAAACTAAGCTATTGATTCTCCCTGAAAAAAAATGACTCCTCTGTGCTGATCCTGTCTGTTGCAAGGGGTGTTTTATATGGTTTGGCCTCTACCCTACAACAGTCTTCTTTGCAACATATATTTGCAAAAGTAAAGAGTCTTCCTCTTTTGGTTGCAAAAGTTTAATTTGACCCTTCAGAGCCTCCTCAACACATTCATGCTCCAGTTCTTCCATTTGTTTTTAATACAGAACATTCCCCATTATTTGCATTTTGAAGAGAGTCACAGAATAAACAGCCAAATTTCAAGCACGTTTTTTATGGTTCTTATTTTTATTTAGCTATAAAGCTCCTAAAACCTTTCATCATTTCACAACCAGAAATTGTACCCTAAATTGTCTGGAATCAATGCACCCAAATTCTGGCTTAACTGCTCATCGGGTGTAGTTCTCGAGGTGCAAATTAGGCTGAATTGCTCAAGACCGTATTTCTTAGTGAACGGTGCAGTATCTCCCGGCAGTCCATGTGTTGCATTTTAAGATATTATAAACCAATTCAAAGTTCACACCAATCACATTTGATGCAAGAGAGGAGTCAGCAGTTCCTGGGGTGCTCTGGCACCTTGCCCTTCACGGCGGGAGGCCAGCCCAACCTCAAGCTATTAATGTAACGCTACAAACAAGAGTTGTCCCCTAGCGTTATGTTCAGGGTTGTGCTGGAGTGCTTAGCTCCTTCAAAAAATACAGTGGGGAGGGAGGAAGAGGAATCCTTCTTTGCTCCATGAAATTGTCCATGAAATAACTGTTCAACACCCTTGAATTATTGTTGTTCTTTGCCCTATAAGGCAAAGGATTCTGAACTCTGAGTGATGTGAACATTAGAAATGGCAAAACGGTTCTTTAGACCACCTAGTTGACTATCTGCAGAACTTCCTCTCCTTCATACCCAGCAAGTTTTGTGTTGTTAATAATATTAGTCCCAGGTATAAGAAATTCCCACATTCTAGAGTCCACATTTTTAGTTCATCTATAAAAATGCTTTTCTTTTCTTGCTTCCTCTACTCTCCCATCAAAGTGTTTAATTAATTTAACTTAAAAGTCAATCTCCTGGAAAATGTGTTTAAGGTATTTTTTCCAAATCACACGTATTGAATTTTATTTTTAACTTGTGCTTTCTTTTCCATTGTTTCACATATACTTTTTTCCCCAAACTTTGAGACACTCTATATTTTTATTTCTGGAATTCCTCTAGACTATGTTTTCTACTAGCATAAGAGCTCTGTATTTACTGACACAGGCAGCAGGAATAAATCAGGGACCAGCTCCTATACTCAGAAGAAGGTCAGGTGTCTGCTGGCCATAGTTGAGTCAAGGAAATCCCATTTCATTCCAGGCATCAGGGCATGTCCCAGGCACGCTGTGCGACTGGGCAATAAAGCCACAGCCCCTTCTCTTTCCCCACGCATCTCAACCCAGGTAGTAACGTAAGAGCTACTGTCAATGATATACACACTTCTGAAACCATTCAGAAACAAACACGCATCCTTGCTTGTTGTAGCCTAGGGACCCTGAACATGAGGTTCCCGGAGGAGTCAGACTCAGTCACTTCTGGGAGAGACTCAAGCCCACAGAGAGAAGAGCTTCATTCCCATTTCCCTCACTGTTTGTTTTATCTTCTCCGTGGTCCAAGACACTCTGCACACTATCATCACAGAGGGACAGTGCTAAAGAAGACCCTACGTTAAATAGCAGCTGCCACCAGGACGATGTCCCTTATTAAGCACTTTGCAAAAGTAAAGCATCTGAAATCAAGTTGCTCTCAGTGGTGTTAGCAACAGTCCTGGTTTCTGTGGGATGCAGGTGTCAAAGCAGGACACATCAGCGTCTCATATGCACACACACCAGCTCTGGACAGGCACACAAGTGTCCTCCTCCCCCTCCCTAGCCTAGCCCCTGCCTAGGTAGGCAAGGCTCTGGGGCGGCCCCCAGCATCCCTCTGCCCTGGGAAGGAAGGGCCCTTCCCCAGCTGGGGAAGTTCAGCTCTACGGAGGTTTCTCTACCCACTGCGGGAAGGTGGAGGAGGTTGGCAAAGTTGCTCTTGACTGTGTGAGAAATGCCTCCTGTGCTGGGAAAGGCAACGGGACTAGAGCACGCCTATGCTGAGAGGAAGGGAGCAATGCAGCCTTGTCTGGGGGTTATTGACTGATGACAGCCCCAAAGCAGGGAGAAGAGTTCAGTCACAGAATGTCTTTGCTGTCTTCACCAAGACAGAAGCTGTTTCTAAGCGAAGGGAGTGAGACACCAGATTGAGGCTACTCCAAACTCCTGGCGGCACCTGCGGCTTGCACGAGAGGGACTGCCCCTGCCTGCCTTGCACACAGACACCACTCCCACAAGGAGACCATGTCCCCAGGGAGGCTCTGGCTGGGAGCACGGAGGGACGGGCACTTCCCCGAGGCTCTTCCCCGCAGGGTGCACAGGGGGGTGGGTCCTGTCCCACGGGGAGCGGGGGAAATGGGAAGCGGTGAGTGGGGGAGGTGACGGAGGTGGGGAGACGGGAAGAGATAGGCTAGGGGGAGGGAGAGGATGGAGGGGTGAAGGGGGAGGCAGGCGGAGTGGGCGCAACCAGGAGGGTGGGGGGCGAAGGAGCAGGGAACCTGCTGCGCCTTTAAATCCCGGCGCATCTGGACCCCGCGCGCCCCTCGCCCGCCCCGGCTGAGCCGCCGCGCTGGCCCCGCAGCG
>JAWLRI010000747.1:30151-42031 GCA_034781795.1 Crypturellus tataupa
AGGGGGGTTGGACTAGATGACCTCTAGAGGTCCCTTCCAACCTTAGGCATTCTGTGATTCTATGATTCTATGAACTGATAAGTAGTCAGAAAGCAGTTACAATGGAAGAAATCATTAAGCAGCCAATAGTTGGCACAGTGGAAAAGAGTAGGACACAATATCCACTGTTCCATATTATGAACAGGGTCCATTGCTGTAAGTTCTCTTCCACTGCCAATGTCTGTGAAGGTAGCAGAATGAAACACAAGATTATTTTATTCGGTTTTGCTGTAGAATATTTATCACTGGAGGGAAAGTGAATATCTGTCTTTAAGTTATATTATTTCTTTTAAAGTGGATGTCTGCACTGCTCAGTAAATTATTTTAGGTCAACCTTGCTTACGTGCATCAACGCTGGGGAGATACGGGTATTCTCCTTGGTTACAATCTTTTTTTCACTACTCAGAGTTCAAATACAAAAACTTACTCTTATGAGAATAAGGACATGAGAAAATGCAGGTTGTACTCAGGACTCGTTAGGAATGGAGTAAGTAATACCTGTGTCCCACTCTTGGACAGACACTTCTAGGAAAAGCTGCATATTGCAAAAAGATGAAGATAAAGCCATGTTTGTTCCTTGCAGTTCCTAAAATGCCACATTATTCAGGAAAAGATGCTGACCCATTAGATCACATTCAAGGAGAGCAACAATTGAGAAATCTGATTTTGCTACTGCAACTGTTGAGTATAATCACACCACTGATCTGTGGTGGGACAGATGTAAGGACTCAGTTATAGACATTAAAATTCTCACGCACTGTCTATGCATGAGGCAGATCTGGCAAAGGAGCCAGGGCTATAAGACATTCTGCTTCCTCCCTGATTTTAACACTTCTCAGCACTCTGCAGTTAGAACTACTGCTGGTTGTAAATGAAGCAACCGCAGTAACAGGGAAGTATTTGGCATATAACATTTCTTAAGTGATTTGGAGAGAAAGATTAGTTACTCTTTCTGTGTCTTCAGTAATTAGGGAGATGCCCTTGTCAAAGCAACAGTGGACAGCCTGAAGCAAGTACACACTCTCACTACAGTACTGCAGACCAGCAAGTATAAAGTTCTCTCTCCCTCCTTTTCTAAAAGCTTTAAGCCTCCCCTTTCTTCTGCACATGAACCATTCCATTCAAAGCCAGTAAGGCCACCTACAATGTGCAGTTCTGCAGGCTGGCTCAAATAGCAATGTCTGCAAGACTTGGCTCTGCCACATTTGAGGAGCAATCACCCCAAATACAGCAAGGAGTTTCATTTATGTTTCATCTTAAGATGTCTAGGTTAGCTAATGCTAAAGAATTAAATGAAGAACAACAGGACATCCTCTGCCTGCTGAGGGTTTGCAAAACACAGTGCTTCTTTAGAGAATATGCTCTTTGCAGAGCTCCTGGTACAACCACGCACTGGAATTAGTAAAAATGGCTGGAATATTCCCCAAAATTAGTTTACATTTTGAGGATACTTCTTTCCAGATTAGAACTATGATCATTTTCATTTCTGGAGCCTAAATTGATTTATCAATACACTGAGAATCTCTACCAGGCTGAAAGGGATGTTGAAGGTAAAAGTGGAAAACCCAGAGGCGCAGCCTGTTTTGTCCTCAATACAACCTTGCTGTATGGTATCAATGGTTCTTTACAGACACCACAAATAGATACATTAGCAATCTTACTTCAAAACATCTTGTAATTTCTTTGTTGCATCTCCCAAGCCAGACTGTATTTGATGAGTGTATAGTACACTTTTAACATCTTTTTGTCTCACACTGTGAACAGGGGTCTTTTTGTACTCAACAATTGCAGATAAGCAAAATCAGATTTCTCGGGTTTTTTTTGTTTGTTTGTTTGTTTGTTTTTTTGCATACCATTCAATGTATGTACTCTCCTTCATAATGATTTAACTGGACAGTATCCTTTATCTTTGTTCCCATAAAAAACACTGTGATGCACTGAATGACCTTCCTCCAGCTACACACTGATGTTTTCCACCTTTCTCTTCCTTCATCACTGGAGACCTTTTCCCTCACTCTGAAAGTCTCCCATCAAAAGTCAATGTGAAGAGATGGGCTAGTAGACTGCCTGCAGCACAACCAGCACCACCACGATTTTTATCCTGTGAAAATACTGCACACTAATAAATGACTGCAGATTGTGCTTTATCTGTTAAGTAAATGCTTGTACACAGAGTTAGCATGTAACACATAAACAGTCTTCTAGCTAGCTAGCCATTAGTTATTCAGACTAATGTAACTGTAGGGAGATTAATAGTCATATCTGTATTTCTGTTTCTCTATATGGCATACATGAAACTAGATCTGCAAAATCACCAGACAGCAAATAACTCTGAATTGCTATATGTGTTAAGGAGCCTGATTAGAAGAGACTTCTCATTCCTTCTGGACCGATCTGAGATAATTCACTCATTTTTTAACAAGTGAAATTTCTCCAGCTTCTCAGAATTCTTGAAGGACTGTTTTCTGAGTGAATTACAAAATGTTGAATTGCCTTGAACATTCTGAGTATTAAAAGAAATTGCAGCAAGGATAGGATGTGTTCAGGGAAAAGTCTCTTTTATCTCCTAAAGTCTAATAGCACTGATACACCTTTATGAGTTCAATACAAATTACTACAGCTCGACCGAGATAACCATAAGTAAAGTACCATGACACCAAATATTAGAACAATTGAAGAATCATTTTAAGTAGTCTGTATTCAATATTACTTCATTCTCGGTATGGCGCCCAGCTGAATTTTAATCATCTTCACTTCCAGATGACAGAAGTCTGCATTCCACAATACTCAAAAGTGTGTTACAGCACAGTAACCACTTTTCCAGAAACTTGTGCCATGACTTAGCATAGCATTTGGCCCCATGGATCATGTCCCAAGCGTGTCTTGGGATACTGTTGCCTTATGTGAATATGCCTTATTTCCCATATGTAGGACATTAGGATTTTGCGCAGAGAGTGGTAAAGGATCTTATCCTATCTATCTTGAAGTAGCTTTTCCTTTAACTGGAGAGCTCTCCTTTCTCCACTAGAATATGTATTAACCCAACGTATGAGAAGAATAAGAGAGTTCTGATTGATTAACCATGGAATTGCCTAATGAAAACTAGAAAACGCTAATGAGAGCAAAACCTTCTCTCTACTTATCACTATTTGTAAAAATTTGGTATTTGGCTTCTTCACACTACCTATTTCATCCCATCTAAAGTCCCATGAGGGGGATCTCTATTGTTTCATATTTATGCACTCTTTCAGCATTTCATTTAGTTATTCAAAGAAAATTAATTTCAGGCCCAAGATGGCTTGAAATGGCTGTGCCACGTAAACTGTACGGTACGTAAAATGTCCATAGATGAGTTTTAAGTCTGAAGAATGGTGAAGAGAAGTTATATTATTGTCAATTTGTTTAAATTCCCCTATACAGGTGTCAGCACTTCCAGAATAAAAAGCTTAGAGGTGCTGGCTGGCCAAGGTTATATCCAAGAGGTCATAGACATAGCTCTTCGTTTTGCAAAATTAATTCACTTCTCAGAAATATATTTTGATGTTCACATAAGACTATACTTGCAAGGCATTCTGGCAGCTACAGAGGGATAGAAGTTCAGACAGAGTTTTTTTTTGGCTAGAAAAAGGACTGAAGTTATGCACTGAAAACTCCATTGACATTGAAAGAGTAACTTTCTTTTTATTTTGGGTTGTAACTATTTCATTCAGTGCATTATACCTCAGCTGCATAATCAATGTGAAGTATTAGCCAAGCTTTTAGCAAACTGTGTCATCCATCATGATTACTGTCAGTTGACATATAAAATGTAACTCCTTTTTTGTTCCCACAGAAAAGGTAGATGGGAAAATTTTGTCTCTGGCCACCAAGCATTCGTGTCAGTTTGGACAGACTGAATTCTCCATCTGTTGATGGAACTCTTTTTTTTTTTTTTTTTTCGGTTGTTCAGTAAATTCTGTAAATTACATACTGAATTAAAGGCACTCCTATGAAAGGTTTATATTGTGTTATGAGAGAATAGCTACTATGGCTAGAAAGCATTTGTTTTTGCTGTAGTAAACCAACACTCTTGACTCCAAGGGTTTATACTTAGCTCAGGGTGAAGTACAGATTTCTGGGGCAGGTTCCAAGGGGCTCTCCTGTCGCTGGGCCCGCTGAGTGTCAGAGTTGCTGCCTGTTTCATGGCATATACCCATGGCCCGTCAGCTGTGTATCTTTATCTTGCCCAGAGTACTTGGGCTACATCTGCTTCAGTCCACATACGACCTTAAACTATATGCCCTGGAATAGCTACAGCACCACACAGAAGCACAGTGCTTCTCTCTCCATTAGTTTTCTTTTCAGAGAAGTATCTTTCATTGCCAGGTCCGCTGTGCTGTATACTCTGGTATAAGAAACCATGACAACTAACATGTCTTTCTCTCTCTGATTTTTTCTAGAAATCACAAAGCCACCACTAGCACCTAAACCAAAGATTATTGGTGATCTTTCTCCAGTAGCTGTCTCCAAATTTTCTCCTTCACTGCCAAGATCTGATATTCTTCATAACATAAATTCTACATCTAGGGGTCCCAAACCACCTATTGCTCCCAAGCCAAAACTCTCAGCTGACACCGAGGGTAAATCCAGTGTTTATACCAACAATAACTTAAATAAATTCTCAAATGGGAAATTGGGATGTCCTGATGGAGAAATGTATGAAGGAGATCAATATAATGACGAGTGCCCAGATTCTGAGGTGGATAATGAATACATTGCAGTTCCTGAAGCACAGCTGACTAGCAAAGACTATGACATGGAACATGGGCATGATCACAGCCTAGACTCCTTGGTGCAGAATGTAGTCTTGGAAACTCCAGAAAAGACGTGGGAGGAAGAGGATATCAACATTGTTAATGATGAGGACACTGGCAACCTAGAAAGTACCAAAGCTGACCATGACCCTTCGGATACTGCTGAACTAAGGGATCCAGACTCAGAAGAGTCGATCAGAGACTGTGACCAATCCAAACTACTTTGTGAGTCCTCAGATGCCTCTGATATGGATAATAATGCTTCCAAAAATGCAGATGAAGATTTAAATGACTGCAGTAAAATAAAAAACAGTTTGGAGGAATCTTTTAATAGTCTGCAACTGGCTAAGAATTATAGTGATTGTAAAACTGACAATGATCACATTTTGAATATAGACGAGGATGAGATGGATGATACCTGTGAAGACACTCTAATGAGAAAGTCTCTGCCTGAGACTTCAGAAGAGGGAGACAGGTGTCCCGCACATGATGGTGATCACAGTGTACAAGAACAACAGCTTGATTTAAACATGGAAGAAGAGTTGGAAGATCATGGCTGCGAGGGCCATAACATGCTGCCCAGCGAGGCCAATGAAGAAATAGCTCCCAGCCTGGAACTGACTGAAAATGAACCCTGCACTGAAGATGGTTTGGGAGACTCCATCCATCCAGCTGCAGCTGGAAAGGAGGAATCAGACTCAGACAACCACACTGTTACAAACACAGCAAATGCTGGTGATGGCTGCCACATCGCTGAGAGGACAGGCACAGAGGAGACATCACAGGCAGCCTGCGAAGCAAGCGAAGACTTTTTTGAGAAAGAGGAAGAAACTATGATTGAAGAGAGTATTGATAATGATTGTCAAATTACTCCTTTTGAGAATGAATGTGGAGAGGAAATACCCCAGGAGCACTCAGAGGAGAACCTACAAACCCAAGGGGCCTCTCTGGATGAAGGTGACCACACTAATGATCCAGGGATGGAGTCAGAGCTGGTAAATGCGCTCATTGAAGACCATAGTGAAAATGTTGTGGAAACTTCTATGTCAGATTTACAGCTCCTTGAAGACAATAAGGTGGAAGAAAACAGCCCCAGCAGAAGTGTCCTAGGTCCACCTGAACTGGTTCCATTTAAGGAAGAGTTGGCAGTCTGTGAGAAAGGCAAAAAGAATGCAGAATGTGAGAACAAACACGTCTTGCATGAAATTTTAGCAGTCCCTGAGGTGGTCATTGAGCCTGAACAATCAGAGGAAAGAGAAATTAACAGTGATTCTCTAGATGATCCTTATGTGCTTCCTGCAGAAAATGATATCCCTCATGATGGAGAGACTGATGTAAGAGCCGATCACAGTAAAAAGGATGACTTAAGTATGGATGATGAAAACAATTCGCTGTCCATTGATCGGAAAAACATTGTCACTAGGACCCGGTCCCTTTCTGGGAAAATGCCAGGTTATGTGCCAGAAACAGTTCCAGAAGAAACTGGGCCTGAAACTGATTTGCCATCTTCTCACAATGACTCTGCTACTAAAGATTTAAGCAGTAATTTATTGTCAGTGGAAGGAAAACCAATGGAAGCAAATAGGGCACTATCAGCCATGTCAAGATGTTTTGCTTTATATCCTCGATCTTACTCTGTTGAAGGGAGAGAGATGCCTGTCTCCATTTACAAAGAAAGTGATGGCTATGTACTGGATGAAGGTAGAATAAAAAGGACAGAAGATAACTTGTCTTTGCCTTGTGTCCTTGGTTCCTCAGGTAGTTTTTCCCAGAGAAATCACCTTTCATCAGGTGGTTTATCTACCCCATCTTCAGTTGTTGATATACCACCTCCTTTTGAACTTGCCTGCATCACCAAAAAGCCAATCACTAAAAGTTCCCCTTCACTTTTGATAGAGAATGAGTCACCTGATAAATATTCTAAGAAAAAGAAATCTTCCTTTAAGAGGTTCCTCACTCTAAAATTCAAGAAAAAAAATGAAAATAAAGTTCATGTGGATGTTAATGTTTCATCTTCGAGGTCCTCATCAGAGTCCAGCTATCATGGACCTTCAAGGCTGATGGAGCTGGACAGGAGGAGCCTAAGTAGTTCACCTCAGCTAAAATCACACGCAGGGAAGCTCCGTATGTCTGAGTCTCCCTCAGCTATTCTATTCTATAAGGATGGTAAGAGAAAAGGAACGCACAAGTCCTTCAGCAGGAGTGTCTCAAGAGTGGAGTCCTTTGAAGACCGGTCCAGACCTCCTTTTATGCCACTCCCATTAACAAAACCTAGGTCCATTTCTTTCCCCAACGCTGACACTTCTGACTATGAAAACATTCCAGCTATGAGCTCTGACTATGAAAATATACAAATTCCTCCTCGAAGACCCACAAGAGCAGGAACTTTTACTGAGTTTTTTGAAGATCCCAGCAGGGCATTATCTGCTGCTAATGAGAATGATGGCTATGTGGATATGAGCAGCTTCACTGGCTTTGAGAATAAGCACCAAACCACAGACCAGGAAACAGAAAGGTACTGTAACAAATTATTATGTAAGACCTGCTAGCCTTAGCCAAAGAGGCAAGGCCTCCCCTGCTAGGTATCACAGACAGATCCTTCATGTTCCTTAGCTTATCCCCTTATAAGGGAAAGCTTACAAGAAAGACTGGAAGAATACAAGATAAGCCTTTATCAGTGAAAAAAAAAGACTCCAAATTAACATGTAGAGAAAAGCTTTACCTTATAAATGCATACTAACAAATTCAGTGTAACTGGATCCTATGTTTAGCAGATACAAGGCAAAGGGCATTTAAAAATATTTGGTTTACTCAACATATCTAATTTTGTGTCTTTTGTTTTCTTTGTTCTTCAATAAGTAATGATTCTGACTTTTTAACTGAATGCAAAGAGAGCCCATTTGCCTGGAAGGGACCTGAATTATCTGCTTCATTCCATTTCTGTCAATTTCTTTAAGGAACTATGTATACGTATAATTTATCCTTCAAAGTACTGCAATTAAGCACAGACCAGAAAATCCCAAACCATGAACAAATCAAATTAGACAATTACTTTTAAAATTTGCTTTAAAGCCTATTATTATGAACCTTTGACAGAGCTGCTGATTTTTGAATGAAGAGCTTTGTCTGAAATCACATGCATTGCTAACATTAATAATATAATCTCTCATCTGCATTCCATTAGGTTATTCACAAACAAGAAAATGTTTTCATAGTTAAACCGGAGCAACAGTCAAGAATCTTAAATTAACATTCCAGCATTAAATTCCTATCATTGGGTTACAGCATACAATGAAGGGAGCACAAAGATGTAAATAAGAGTGGTGTTTTCATTAAGTTCATGTTAAACAGGTAGTGGAAAAACAAGGTACAAGGTAAACAAATGGAAAGGAATGATTTCAGTATAGTCAGATTTTATTAGAGCGGTGTGAGAGAACTAAGTCTTCAAAGCAAGATTTTCATATTCATTTTCACACTTTCTTCTCCTTATGGAGATTTAACACACCTGTTTCTTTGCAACATTTATTTTTCCTGGTCCTCTCTCACGTCAGTGTGAATGGAACAAACCAAGGGCATTTCACATATTCCTCCTTGATATCTGATGGAAGAGCTATTCCTCTGAATGAGGCTCCAAACTGTTTCTAAGATGAGACACACAGAGTGCTTTGCCTGAGATAAGCAGGAATTGGGAGCAGTGTGGTGAAAGATGTCATGTCAGGGCTTAAGCGGCTGATCCAAGCACGCCTGTGGTGTAGCTCTCTGCAGACGTTGGGCTGCCTATGATGTTGGGAGCCCGAGCAGTGACTGATGCTGGCACACAGTGGAGTACAACGCAGCTTCACAACACGCATGTATCTGCAGCAGTGCTTGTCTTAGTCACATTCCTTTCAACAGCTCACGTTGTGCCCAACACACTATGTTTGCTATTGGAAAAATTGGCCAGTTCTTTGTGTTCATGAAACGCCGCCCATTTTGGGTCATTCTCGAAGAAGCAAGTTAAAAATACTAAAACTACGTAAATTGCTGTGACTCGGGCCCATTTATGAACTTCCTGTGGAAGCCTGTTGTTTCAAAGGGAGAGCCAATCCAAACTGGTTCAGGAAGTCTCAAGGTCAAGGCATGAACATAATTTTTCAGGCTGCTGCTTGTTATGCATGCAGTTCCTGCGGTTAGGAGAGAAGGACGGGCTGGGCTCCCTTGAACAGTCTTTAACAAGACACACGAGAAGAGAGGAAGAGCAGAAGGCAGGCAGCAATATTCCTATGTCTCTACTGCACAGATGGCTATTATTTGTAGTATTTGTTAGGGTGTTTTGGACAAAGATCTGTCTCACAAGCTTTGATGAAATATAAATGAGTAACACACATCCAGTGGCATAACACACTTAAAGAAAGAATGTATGTTCTAATCTCAAAGCAAGGCAAATCAGACAAGTGCATGTAAGTCCAATGGCTTCAAACTTCAGCCTGCTTACATCCTGAAGCTTATTTCCAGCCACTTGAAAGTATGAGTGTGTTGGGTTAAACTTTGTAATCCATGAGTTTTGAGCCCATGACCTTCTCTTTGGAACATTCACCTGCAGAGCACTAGCATTTAGCATTTGCTCATTGCTCACGGTATTGTTACTTTTTTAATGTATGGCCTATAACAAACTCTTTATTACCTTTCATAAAAAAAAAATCAGCAAGTGTTATGAAATATTGTAATAATACAGTATGTGTGACTAGGGAAAAGCATAACACAGAAGAGAGAAGAAATATTATAGAAATTGACAGATGAAAAGATTTAGTGTTTAATTTTCTTGCTTGAGAAGCTTGTGTAGAGTAGATTTAAACCAGTATTTTCTAATTAGAAGCAATCAAGTTTATAGAAAAAGTCCAATAATGAAAGTGTGCTAGAAGTATATCTCAAATTACATTATCACCTCAAGATAAAATTGGGAATATTGGCCCTTGAAGGACAGTTATTGTATAGCCTGCAAATCAAGCTATGTAGTATTAATATTTAAACTCTGATTCAGGTATACAACAATATAGGTTACCATTAGCCTTTCTTCACAGCATAGGATGAATGGGATTTAAGTGGAATTAGACAAAAGGCTCCTGGTCTAAAGAGTCTGAGTTAAACTTGACTTTTGTTTGCTTTTGAAAAGTCACTTTCTAGCCCTTTTTCTTTGAAGAACAGCACTTTGAGGTGCTACTCTTCAAACATAAACCAAATGCTCAGATTGAAAGCAGCCAACAGCCCACCTCTTGGACAGTACACTGTAAACTAGAGCATCACCTTGGCCCTCAGCAACCGTAAATCTCAGCAACTCCACAAAGTTACTGACTAGATTTTAACCAAATGAAAGTCAGTTGGAATTAACTAAAATACATTTGTACTCATCTCAGAAGAGCTTTTGTAATCCAGCTCTGGGGATGCACCAATTTTCAAGTCTTCAGAGCACCAACTTACAACGGTGATAAAAATCATGGAGATGGGAAGAAAGATACCTCAAACATACTGTAGTAACTCCACTGTGGTTCCACACCCTATGCTTTCAGAAGAAACAGAGAGAGTCTTTATAAAAGTACAGATAAGGCAGCATAATACGTGTGTTGTAAGAATTGCATTTCCATTTTTTGCTTTCTACTTAAAGAGTTCGTAATTTAGTTTTACTGTGTTTGCTAAGTCTGATCTTTCTGCTAAATGAAAGGAGCTAGGGAGAACAGAAGAATAAAAAGAGGCTATCTGCAGCTCCACAGACTGATCCCACTGAGCTGAGAATTCACGAGAAACAGGCTGAAAGCCCATATTAGTCTCCACCTCTACGCACATTCTGGTGCTCTGTGCAATTACACCAAAGGTTCATGGCACTTCCTGAAGACTCTCTAGGATTGTACTCTCGTGCCTGCAAGTTACTCCCAAGGCTCCTTCCTGCTTTCCACTGCTCTTCAAGATATATGGCACCTATCAAATAGCTGTCAGCTTTGGTATAATAAGAAAAGCAGATGAGCTTCCCAGTATCCAGTTTCTCTGTAAATGTGCTTCATTCCCAAATACCCTCATGGAAAGGAAGGAGAAAATGTCCTTAGCAGAAAGCCAAGAAAGTAACGCGGCTTAGTGTTAAGCAAGTGGGACCTTGCCTTTAATTTGGCCAGGTTCAAGCAGGCACATGCATGAGCCCAGGAACAGGTACAGCAGAGTCCAAAGCAGCAGCACTAAGGGTGCTTCACGGGTCATCAGCTACACTAGAAGCTTTGCAAGCAAAGCTCTTTTCAGAACCCCAACCTTAAAATGGATAAAAAGCAGGGGGGGAGCAGTCACATCCTCCTCTGACAGGTAATTAATTTAAATCATTAGAGTGAATTAGAGTGAATTTCCCCGCCCCGCCCCCCCCCCAAATAGATCGTATTTGCTTTTTCTGCCCTCAGTGGTACATATGTTATGTATAAGATAAAATCACCTACACTTCCAAGGCATAGTGTATTATCTAAGCACATCATATGAAGGATAAGATGAAAGTCTAGAGATAATAACAAATGTAACAGAAGTCTCAGTATAAACAGTCTGCACATGGAAATAGCAAAGAACAAGAATGGATCATCATTTCTTTTCCTACTTAAAATAGTGTAAGAAATATACAGGAATATATATTATAGATCTCTCATAATACCAAATCACTTTAATTTATACAGCCCCAGGAAATTCATACTGTTTTTCCATATGTAAAAGACTAGCAAGTTTCCAAATAGAAAGAAGGTGCTTAATAAACCCTTTACAGCAGTATTGCTAGGATTGGCAAAATGGTAACCTCAGAGTTGCTCAGATACTTTAGATAGGGACAGATAGGTAAGAAAGTGTATATGATTGTTTGGGAGAAATTCTTATAAGGTTTGTAACAGTGGATGATTTGAGGGAACAATTAATGAAAGGATCTATCAGCTCTTTATCAAATACATACAATGAATTCATCTCATTCCTTTATCTGCATAGAATCATAGAATCATAGAATGCCTAAGGTTGGAAGGGACCTCTAGAGGTCATCTAGTCCAACCCCCCTGCA
>JAWLRI010000747.1:42131-84857 GCA_034781795.1 Crypturellus tataupa
GCTATCAGGTTAGTCAAGCATGATTTCCCTTTTGTGAATCCATGCTGACTAGTCCTGAGCACCTTCTTGTCCTCCATCACTAACCTTTAAACATCAGACAAGCATCTGCTGAACTGAGCGCCAGTAAGGTGCCAATTAACCTACAAGACTCTCATTTTATGACCAGCATAGGCAGCACAACTTACAAACTTGATGTATACAAGCGCAAATGCACATGTTCAGGATTTTGCTTTTATTGATGTCCAGCAGAATAAGTAAAAATTAATCATGCATGTAACTGCACCCAATAAAGCAAGGTGAAACTGAGGATGCTATCTCTGATTGCTTCAAATTAGCTGAATAAATAGGATTTTCTTCATTGGTTTCACCTCACCATTCTCATTTTTTTTTTTTAATTAGCTAAGGCATTTGCAACATAATTTAGTTTTTAAAATAGGTCAAATAGAGCACAGAGTTAATCCCCAAACATGGTAAGACTGAAGACTGTAAGAGTGTCTGCTTTCAAATGTATCCAGTAAATCACAGCTTTTGTACACCTTCTTCACCACAGAAAGCTTTTGGGGAACAGTATTTGTAAGCTGCAGTTTCCATTTTCAGCCTGTCATTTAAGAAAATGTAGCCATAATTGTGGTTCAGAAAACAAGTCTTTTCCTTCAGTTAGAAAAGAAACCAAAACTGCTTCTGAGAGCATGGTTTGTTTTACTACCACTTTCAATTCATACACTTAAACTCACTCCTAGAATATGAGAGATGAGAAGGTTTCTGTGAAAGCAGGATGAGTCCAATCATCCAGTCATCACTTTGGCAGCATGTAATTCCCAATCAGTAGAGGAGTACTGCTCCTTAATAAAGTCTGAGCAAGTGGCACAAGCAGACAGAGTAGTGGTTTAGCATTCAAAGAGGATGGTGAGAATCGTAACGGTAATGACAGCATTTTCCGCGGCTATGAGAAATCAAGCTGGTGTAGTGCATCGGTTGAGCAAAGAGAATGGGAAACCAAAACACCCAAAGGCTTTCACTTCTTTGATAACTGCAGCAGCAGCAAAGGGTGAAGCTGCAGTGCCTGACCACAGACATCACAGATGTAGCCTGGCCCCTCTGCAGGTAACTGATGCAGCTGAACCATGGCTCCAAGGCAGCCACAAGGCTACATTTGTTTTTGCCTTGACAAAGAGCAAATGAAAGGGAAGAACTTTAGATAAAGAGGCGGAGGAGCCTCTAGGCTCTTCTAGGAGGTAGAGGCACAAGAAAGCCATGTGACTCGTTACCCAAAAAGCAGTGTTTTGCCCTTCAATATGCTTGCTCTCCTGCTGCACATGTAAGTGCTATTCTCAATGAGAATTCTGTCAAGATGACAAAACTGACTCACATGTTGTTTTTTCTGCTGTCCCAGCTGCATCAGGGCTGACAGAGAAAATCCAACACGGGCCTCTATTTTCAACACTGTTCAAGTTGTCTTTGAGCCTATTGCTGTATATAATAATAGCAATATTAACACAGATCAGTTTATGCTATTTTACTCCACATATGGAGTAAGAGCAAGTTAATCCCAAATTATATCTGGAGACAAACTAACACTTAAGCATAGCAGGTTCTAAAACTACCAGATTCTATAGATCTATAGATTCAGCCTCAATTCAGGTATGTTCTTTGGGAGAGAGTCTTCCATATTGTATGTCCACTTTTTGCGCTCTCAGAGAAACAAGTTCAGATGCTGTTTTTACTCAGTTCCTAGCTCTGTATCCCCCAAATCCCTGCTGTACGCCTACAACAAGCTAATATGCAACCATAGTGCTAATGAAAACCTTTAAAGGAAAGATAATGCCCCTTCTTTTAGGTCAAGAACCTCTCAGGGCTGCTGATGATGTTATTTAGGGACAGAGAGACAGCAGAGATAGGGTCTATTAATGGGGTTCAGGCTATTTGAAGAAAACAGTTAGTGGGGGATTCTGAAGACAGTTTTTAAGACAGAGTTTTTTTTTTAATATATGTAATTTTCAACAATACATACATAAATCTACACATCACTTTTCTTCACTTCCATGTGCAGCACCCATGTGGTCTCCCTCTCCTCCAAGCATTACCGAGAGCATTTACTGAATGAAAAACTGCACATCACAGTACAGCATCCTCTCCAGAATGCACTCCTTCATGATACGAAGTATATCTCCTATAGCATTAAAAATGCAATAGTGATCTGCTTTTGTTTGTCTTGTTACAAATCTAACACAGTAGTTTATGGTTCTTGTGTGAGTTGTTTTTAACGCACAGTGAACTTTTAATTATCCTGCATTATTATCCTGAAATTTTAATTAACCTTGCTTTTACAGGACACAAGGCGTTTAATGTAAAGCTGTCTTAATATTGCCTGTTCAATAATACATAATAATTAATTTTATCTTAATGAACCAATTAGAGTTAGTGGATGAGCAAACATGCTCAAGACACATTGTCTGTTTTGCCAGAACTCCCTTAAAAGAGCTAATGAAGAGACTTTCACCGGAGTAACTAGGTATATTGTTAAAGGCCTAGGGAAAGCAGACTGAGAACTATCACTGTTGGCTGCTCTGTCAGTCTCATCCTATACCTGTTTTACCTTATCAGTTATCAGTTTGGTTATTCAAACTGATGTCCTCAAACTTCTCTTATATCTCAAAAGAAAGACTGAGTCACTGGGACAACTGCTAATTTCTTAGCTCTTTGCTCAGCAGTTTTTATCAAATCATTCTCAGCTGTCTCAAAGCAAATGCCTGTTCAGTTTGTTAGAAGGTTGTCCTTGTATCTTGAATACATATAGCAAGCTTGGGCCTAAAACTCAGGTCTTACCCCCGACATATGTCTGATGGGCCCTCTAGGCAGGGGGATCTATTCCCAAATAGCTATTTTGATATCTGTACTTGAAGCTCCTCAGTCAGGTTTGTTGAACTTCATATTTCATGTATCAGACTGTATTTTTAGACCTGTTGGCTAGAAGAGCTCAGACAGGTCTCTCTTAGCACATACATCTTCAGAAGTATTGGACTGCACACAGTATAATTACATATAATTACAACATAATTACAATATAATTACAGAAGTCAGATCTTCTGATTCTTAAATAGGTATGGGCAATATGTGAGCTCGGTTGCGGAACTGTACACCTCAAAACCTATCCTATATTTCTAACTAGTGCCAGTACCTTAAAAACATCCTCTAATCTCTTTGAAGGTTGATAGGAAAAGTTGCCTAATCTTCCCACCCTTCTGATACAGAGATACTTTCAGTACATGTACACCAGACAGTAGGAATTAGGAGCATTAAAACTCAAGAGACTGAACACTGGTTTGCTCAGGAGTGGTCTGTGTGAGAGGGAAGAGGGGACTATTCCCCCCACAATCTCCCGATCACTACCTGAGATCACTGAACCTTGCAGCACCACCACAAAGAAACACTGTTATACGGATGCAGGAAAAAGACAATCACACTGTTTGAGGTTTTCCCAGCCCGTGAGCAAATGCTAGGGCACAAATATGCTGGTCTGAGAGCAATAGAAAGCTCAGTTTGTGACTCGTGTTTTGAGGGATCTGCTATGTAAACCTCTTTAGACTCTTTTGTAACAGTAAAATGATGTTGGGGATCCTAGCACAGAGTTAAGTTGCATTTAGCACTGGTTGCCACTGTTTCAGACAATCTCAGCAGCATCAGGGTCAAGGCTGACCATTTACAAAAACAGCCCTCAGGACTGAAGGACATTTTGGTCAGTAAAAAGAAAGGGTGTGTAGTCTGTATAGGCTCCTTCAGGCTCTGGCAACACAAAGAGCTGCAGTAATTTTGGCAGTGGAAGAGAGGAGATTGGTAAGGACTCGCTCCAGTCAAAAATAGGTTTTTTGTTTGTTTTTAATATGGAGTATTACTATTGTCATCCTGACAAGTTTCTTTCTGGTCCCAACTTCATTGCATTTTTCCCCTGGTTTCTTCCCAGACCAGGCTACGCAAGAGTTTAGAAAGCAGCTGACCCTGCTACACAGCAAAATGCCATCTCCCCCTCAACTTTACAGACCTCCAAGGCAACATGGTATTGATTATGTTGAACTTGCTGTATTTTCCAGGGAAAGTGCAGAATAAAGAACTGGAAAAAAATCAAAATAGAACATAAAAACTCTGCTCCAAGTTTCAGAGACTAGGTTACATTGCCAAAAATAAACAAAGGAAGAATAATGAGAAACATGCTGTCTCCCATCTATGATATGTACCATATCATCAGACAGTTGCTTTTTGTGATGCATATCATCTCTTTGCTAATTGATCCAGAGGCCATAGTCAGAATAAAGCATTCTCTGGAAGCACATACCTCTTTTGACAAAGTTTAAGTGTGCTTCCTACATGTTGTAGCCAAAGATGCAGAAAACCCACTCCCTCATTTGCCAAGATCAGGTTTTCATCCTAGATTTTTTATTAGTAAGGAGATCATTAGAAGTTCTAGCTCCAGCAAATGAATTTTGATTCCAGTTTAGTTTTCTGTTTGCTTTCCACTACACTTGTTTCAAGCTGTCATGTCATCCTTCTTGGAGTTTTCATTTGTATTATCTCTCAACAATTACAACAAGTTGGAACATTTAAAAGAATTATGATGAGACAGATACATTCCCAACTTGAAGGATCATGTTTGCCTAATTGATACCTGTTCTGTTTTCCCACATCTCAGTCCAGACTAGCCTCCAGAATCAACAGTGTAGTCCCAGCAGGACTATGACTTCCAGGACTAAGGTACAACATAGCTGCTGTATTCTACAAGCCTAAAGACATCAAGGAAAGTGACTTGTAAAGATACTCTGGATCTATGTAGTGTAGTCAAAGTTCTCCTTTTGCAGGCACAAGATACATCTAGACACAGATCCTTAACTTTTTAAGGCCTAAAAGCTTAAGCTTTAAGGCTTAAAAGCTGCTTAACGTGCTCCTAAGAGCAGAATGTATTTTCAAAGCTGATTCTACAATCACTGAGCATTTCCAGAAAAAGCCCACTGTGTGCTATGGATATGCCTTTGTTCTGCCTAGCAGTCTCACGATCAGCAGCTCTCGTTCTCGTGGGGGACGTCAACCTCCCAGATGTTTGTTGGAAATACAATATAGCAGATGGGAAACAGGAGTTCTGTGGAGTGTGTGGAAGACAAACTTTCTATCACAGCTGGTAAGGGAGCGTGCAAGAAGAGCCCCGCTGGACCTGCTCTTTGCCACCAGAGAAGGACAGGTGGGAGATGTGGTGACTGGAGGCTGTCTTGGGCGTAGTGACTATGAAATGACTTCAATTCTTGGTGAAACCACTGCATTGAACTTTCCAGAGGACAGACTGTGGGCTGTTTAGGGCATTGGTTGGGAGAGTCCCTCGGGAGACAGTCCTGATGAGTAAAGCGATCCAGGAAGGCTGGGCTTTTCTCAAGAAGGAAATGTTAAACGTGCAGGAGTCATCTGTCCCTGTGTGCCAGAAGACAAGACAGAGGGGAAGAAGACCAGACTGGCTGAATGGCCAACTATCATTGAGTCTCGAGGGAAAAAAGAAGAGTTTACCACCTTTGACAGAAGGGACAGGCAACTAAGGAAGAGTACAAGCCAGTCACTAGGGTAGGTAGGGAGAAAATTAGAAAGGTAAAAGCTCTGATGGAACTCCAGCTGGCCACTGCTACAACAGACAACAAAAAATATTTCTACAAATGCATTAACAGGAAGACCATAGAGAGGGCCAAGGAGAACCTCTATCCTTTATTGAATGCAATGGGAAATATTATCACCAAGGATGAGGATAAGTCTGAGGTACTTAATGCCTTCTTTGCCTCAGTCTTTAACACCCAGATCAATTCTCCTCGATGTATTTGGCCCCAGAGCTGGAAGACACCTATAGAGTGCAGAATAAGTCCCCCATAATCCAGGAAGAAACGGTTCACCTAGTGAAACCCCGCTGTGTTTCACCAGGTTTTTACCTGTTTCACTGTCAGATGCCATCTATGCTGTGATAAGAGGATAATCAGCCAATTTAGGGAAACCTGGCAGGATGATTAGTGGACATTTTCCTTTTTATCTTTTGTCACTTGAAAAATATGCAGGGCTTTGACATGATGCAACAGATAGCTACACTGTCTGAGAAGGGAGAAGACTATCACAGCACAAATTGGTGAAGGCTGTCACTAACAAGTCCTCACGGATTCATTTCACCCACTTTAAGTGTTCAAACACTGTTAGAGTCAGACTAGCAAAAAGTAATGAGAACAACAGTGCATTGAGGACTTAGCAAGGAAAGAAGAAAAGCAGAGGAAGAGCTGTGCTGCCACTTTAGAAAAAGCTCTCTCAGTGTTGCTGGATGGAATAGCTGAGTGCCTGTGAGGCTAATGATTCAGTGAAAGTAAAAGCTTTGCAATGGCAAAATATACAACGTATATAAGCTGCTCTGAGGAGTCTATAAAGGGCAGAGCTGCCTTTAATAACTCATTATGTATTATCAGCTGCACTTCTGCGGGCTGTTGGGTGTGGTGCAGCTGAGCATCAACCCTTGCTAGTTCATTGCCAGGTCATCTCTGGGGAGGAAGTGTTCCCTGTTTACAGGAAATACAGGACAAGGGCTGGAGGGCCAAACCAAGCACAAGCTGAGGCTGCGGTGGCTGACCGCCCCCTCAGCACATCCAGGAGAGTGAGGTGGGGCTGTGCCACTAGTGCAAGGCCCAAGGACACAGTATTTTGTTTTCAGGTATGCCTAGCTTTTACTGATGCTTTGTTTTTTCTCGTGGTTTGAAGCCCCAGGACTGGGGAGGGGAACAGTGCTTGTAGTTAGCAGTGTACCCCAGAGTCCCCATGGATGAGAGGGAAACACTGGATTAGCTGTTTAGGTTTCTGCCAGTGGCTCAACGGAGGGGCAGAGTCAACTGCACATCATTTGAGCACATATGGGACACGGCTGGTGAAATGTCCCTGTGTCATCCCTGCTCCTTTTACAATGGCCAAGGTGCAGTGGAGGATGGAGCCCACACCCACCGAGGGCTGCCTGCCCTCCCTTCCAGGGCTAGACCTGTACCCACACTGTGCCCCTGAGCGCTCTTGGAAGGGTCTTGAAGGTGGAAGGGTTTTTACCATTCAAACCAATACAAAAGGCTGGTGCACCTGACCAAAATTCCCCCCCTCCCACCCCTATGATGTGTCACACCAGAGTTAGAAAGCACAAAATGCATTGGAGAAGCTTGTGGCAAGTGAAAAACTCCTTTCTGACCTCTGCAGGCAAAGAGATGACGTTTCAGAATATGGAATGTGATCTCAGTGTTACCTTGCCTTGCCTATGTATCTTAATAGCAGACTGTTTTTCCTCTGTCCTCTTCACACTTCAGATGTAGTATCCATCTGGATGGTCTGCTGTAACAGAGAATTGATTGATTATTGTCTTTAAAGGCATTTGGACTTTTATTTCCTTCAATAGTGAGTCTTCCTTTTGCAGACTGAATTCTAAAAATCATATAAAAATGGGGCAAAAATAAGAAGAAATAAACAGCTTTAACAGAACACAGTCATTTTGCACCCCATCACTTGTCCCATTACTATCAGTGCATTGAGCTTATAATATTTTAAAGTTTTAAAGTTTTATAATAGAGAAGTTGCTGTATGAACCAGTAGTACTAACTTCTGGGCACAGGACTTGAGAATACAGCCAGAGATGTGCAAAAGAATTTAATTCAATCAGTTTGTATCAATGATAGAGGACCAATTGATTTTTTCTGTCACTGGGCTGAGAATCTAGGTGCAGGCTTTGCAGAAACCAACTGTCTCCCAGTGAGATTCTGATCTCCCTCCCACATTCAGAATCTTATTTCCAGTTAAGAGCTAGAACTCCTATGACAGAACAGATAGAAAAGGTATGGGCTGGATTTGTAGATGTCAGGTTATGATAGCAAATAATTTACTTGTCATTTACAAACAGAGGATATTTGTTTCTGAGTTGCTGGGTCAAAGCAGCACTTGGCTGATTTCAGGGTGTTTATATTCACAGGGAATTGCCCCTGGTTGAAAGAATAACCGTTTGTACCTTTCCAAATAGTTCCAAAAAGTTACTTTGCTCATTTAGGACTGGTATTTTCCAACTGTCATCAACAAATGCACAAAAACATTTAAGTCATTATTCACCTTAAGTAGAGAATTCTGACACCCTGGTAAATCTAGACCTAACTCAATGCAAAACCACTGTCTCTTTTCAGTAAAGAATTGATGTCACTTAGCAATGCAAAATCTTGGTTTGGCTGAAAGACAGGTAAAGGAAAATATAAATGTTTCCCACTAAAGGCAGTGCAATAGTCAGTATTTACACACAAAAATCCAGAGTTTGCACACACTCTCCATTCTCACTCTGGACAAAAAAAAAATAGATGTGGTGAGAGATGAGTTGACAGATACTGGAAAAATTAACTTTATAATAGCAGTTATTCCACTGTAGGAATGAAACCAAGGATGTGGCTTCCAGCCTCTTACACTGGTGGCATCCTTAGCCAAACACTGTGTTGATCTTTACTTTACTGCAAGCCCCTTTGTAACCACACATCCTTTACAGGAAATCAATTTAATCAAGGAATAAATCAATCAAAGGTCAAACTGTCCCTTAGCCCTTCAATTATGTTGGCAATATAAAGTTGTGTCATCCAACTTGCAGTTTCAACACGCTAGCAAAAAAAAAGGGAGAGGGATCTCTAGAAAAATGGGATGTCTTTGTGTCCTTTTCTTTTTTGTTAATCCTATTAAACATAATGTCAAATGATCCTCTCTGTTTCTCTGCACTGGTGGTAGTTAGTGATTTAGAGTGAAAGAGAGTAGGAGAGAATCTGTTGAAAGTTGTAATTAAGTGACTGCAGCCGTGATGGTCAAAAACTGAGCATAGTAGGCTGTTTCTGGGAATCATTAAGCATGGTATCCTTTGGCTGACCTCTGAGTATTATTAGCTAGGAGTGTCCTTTTCACTGTATATACCTCACAGAGACAAGTTATGGGTTGAGTCCAAGTATGACCAAAATAAAAGTTTCCTTAAGTACTGTGTCTCTTCACACTGGTCTTTAGACTGAGAGTATATCGGCACCTATCTCCAGAAAGAACCGGTTTATTCCAAGGAGGACAAGTCACACTAGTGGTGTGGGTGGTGGTCTGTGCCCCGGTGAACCCCCCCCACACCCTTTTTCTCCAACAACTGCATTCTGTAACACTGAAATGCAATTTTAGGAGAAACTCAGAGACCCTCTGCTGCTGAAGGAGACTCACGAAAACGAAGGAGGCGCTCAAGAGCTGGGACAGGAGGAGCTGGAAGCTGTTACTTGCCGTATCACAGTGGCTTTGCTCTGGAGATAAGTCCAGTCACAACAGTCTCCCACTGTTTTGCTCCCTTCCATGTGGTTTATGTCGGGGAACACTGGGCCTAAAACGGCAAAACATCTCAACCCTAAAGAAATGCTCTCTGCTTTAGGGAGGTGCTGACTTTTTCTAGCATGGCCACAATTTCCAGCACACTTAGAGGTCAGGTTCATACACAAGGCAGAAACACCCAGCAAATGTGTCCCAATGCACAGGAGCATAGCTTAGAGATGCTGTCTGTCCTGGATCTACTTCAGTGGCACTTGAAAGGGCATCTTCTGCTCTGTACATTGTAACAGCCAATATTAACAGAGCTTTATAAAACTCTTCTACCTTGATAATCATATGCTTTAGAGATGTCTAAGGAGTTAGTTCACGGAGAAGATAGGTGTTCCCAGGTACTGCTAAGTGTAACTTAGAGGCCCAGTGATACATTAATATCAACACCTTATGGGACAGTGCTCTCCCTTCTCTCTCATGATCATATGGAACAAAGACCATGAAGCATAAAGCAAATGCGATGAACAGGCCCTTCTTAAGAAAGAATCAGTTGATGCAATTTATAGGTAATCTGATCCAAGCTAGTACAGAGATCACCTAGTGGAAGTGGCATGGCCCGAAGCACAGGAATGCAGGTTTCCATCAATTAGGTGTTTGCTTGGTTTTTTTTTTTTGGCACTTGAGGCAGTTGGTGACTTTAAATAAGGAATCAGGACATCACTTGTGTGTGTGGCCAGGAGATTAACAAGGACATTTGTCTTGTGTAGCTATACAAAAATATGATCTTCCTAGGATCTGAACTACTGCTCTTATTATAATTATCTTGACTGTGTTGGTGTGTTGCAGTTAAATACCCAAATTAAATTCTTATATCTCACTAATGCTGACTGACTTTAAGGTTTAAAAACCCTAAAGAACTAATTTAGTCGTTGCTGAGGAAAGGGGAGACAGGGGCAGAATTTGCAAGAAGATCTTTTGAAGGATAGCTACAGAAATTATGAAAAAAAATGCAATATATCAGAACTGCAAATTTAAGCTAGGCAAAACACAGCGCTTGTCAGTCTCAATCACATTTTATGAGTTCTCACACCTGCTGCTTTCACACTCACAAGCTCTTTCAGTTCCCATACACACTCCGTGGGACTCATCCCAGCCTGCAGTGTGGAGGGGCCATAGATACCTCTTATCTTTCTTAGCAAAGTAGTCACAGCTATTGCAGTCATCATTTCAGTTGCCCCTTTGTTGATGGCTTCTATCTCCTCAAACCTGCTCAGTCCACAGATCCTTTTCCTCTGTGGTCAAATATAAATTCTCAGAGGAAAAAGACTGTACAATCCCTAAAACTTTTCTGCAGATGTACGCATCCGTGTTCACAAGTGAAGGGTACACAGGCAGCTAGTAAGACTGCATGCACCTTCTCCCTACTGTAATTATAATGTAAGCAGTGCTAAATAAAATGTCTTTTGTTGCACTTCCTCCTCTTGTACTGATTCAGTTAGTTGAAGGTTAGAATGTCCCAGAAGGCCCACCGCTTCCTCTCTTGTGCTGGCTAACTCTTGAAATGATTACAGGCAATTGCTGGAGGAGCAGCAGAAAATGTGTCTGCAATCTGTTCTCATTCAGCTATATCATTTCTATTAACAAGAGAACTAGTTGGGGATTACAGTATCTACTGAGACACTATCATCAGCTGTGAAACTGTTTCTCCTCTTCTTTTACACACCCATATTTTTAATTGCATTCCACTGCATTAAAGTTCATTGCTTGCAGTAAGTATTACTTAGCAGTGCTTTTAATGAGCTAAAGTAAAGTATCATTTAACAGAATAAAGAAGCACAAGTCACCTACTGTAAAGCCTTTGAAATTTTGTGACTGGTATTTTTTTATATATAATTGTGTATGTGCTATATATACATAAATTATATAATATATATATAAATTATACAATTATTATGGTTAATTTTCTACAAAAAAAAATCTTAGCCTTCTGCCAGAGGCACTTCAAGGTAAATAATTTGACAGAAGTTTATTTACATATGCTTAGTGGATAGTCACTAAGTGCACAATGTAAGTCACGCTTATTGTCAGGGTCCATCTGAATTCTGATGGAAAAAAAGAGAAAACTGCTGTGGCTGATAACAACCATGTTTCCACACACTGATGTTACTGCAGCAGGTCTTTAAGCATACTGTGCTTTAAGAAGGAAGGACAGGGGAAACAGAGGGTAAGACATCCTTTTGTGGCAGATCTATTATTTATTTTCATTCCCAAACCCACTAGAGGCACATTTATTTGCAGGAGTCTGACAAAAGCTTAAGTGCAAGAACACTTAAAGCACTGCTGAGGGTTGTTGTGATTTTTTTTTTCTTTGCAATTCAGCACAAAAGAAATAGTGGTCACTGACAAAAAAAAACTAGTTAATCTGTGTCCAATCCAAGATGATTACCCACAATGGTCAGGAAAGTGCTTTCTTTTTTTAATTCACTGTGTGCATTTTGCTGCCCTCAAAAGTACTACTTTTTTTTTTTTTTTTTTTTTTTGGTAAACCTTGCATCCCCATTGATGTTGGAATGGCAACAGCAGGACAACATACAAGACAATATATGCCATTCCTAAATGGGCTCCAGGGAACAGTGGTGGTTGAGCTGAGAAACACTGCAGCACTGGTATCTCAGGCTGCAGCAGCTACCATGCAGCAGCTCACACCAGCTTTGAACATAAGGCTCCAGGCAAAACTCAAAGTCAGTTGCTAATCAGCTATGAAGTAGTGGCTTGTCCAGCTGGATCAAGACTCAGAGAGAAAGCAAACGAAACAGGAAGTGACCAAGACAGTAACTAGTTCCGGGTTTACATAGGGCAACAGATTTAGTACTTTAAGGCATTGAACCTTGATGGTAAGGTAGGTAACTGCAGCTCTGGTAATGCCTTCAGCTCTATCTGTTCACACTGAAGTCCTCCCAAACACTTCCACTTTTTTCTCAAAGTGGGACTCACTACTAAATCTGGCCTGGATCCCTGACTGCAATAGCCAATTAGACATCTGCAGATAATTTCCCCCAGTCATTCATGTCAGTGGGCTTTATAATTTCTAGACCAGTATAAGGAATTGTATGCCTTTTCTTATCAGGTACTGGTCAAAACACCTTCTACAGAAACCAAAGGGCATTCCCTCTGAAGCTCTGCTTCACTCTGTAATTTAAGAGCTGTTAATGAGTTCTTGGCTTTAACCAGACTTCCTAATAATGACACTGACCTTTGCAGAAGACACTTGATCATTAAGGTACTGGAGTTTCAGAGTGAGCTCTGTCCATTTGTCTTCCCAGCAAAGCTGCACCCCTCACTGCTCAGTCTTTCAAGGCTGGGAGAGGAAGTCAAGGAAATGACAAGATCCTGTGGAAAGGAAAAAAAAATGGATGCCTGAAAAAATATACACCCATTGGCAAACAAACTAGATGTGTGCTAGTACAGGTACCTCTCCCTTAAATGCACATTTAGATTCATAGTGTAATTAAGTGGTACTTATTGGAAGGCTTGGGAGCTGTGGAAAAGCTGTTTTTCAGGTACCTGCAGGCCAAGTGTTTGCTCACTCAGGCATCCACCTCAGCTCCTACCGTTCAGATTGGTCATGGTCCTTCCAACTGATATTCCTACTGGAATATCAGGAATGATCAGCTCCGAGGTTCTTGCATCTAATGTGGTATTTCTACTGGTCTACAGAGACTTTTCAAAGTATCTCTCTCAGCATAGTGCACAGGGGACGTGGAATATAGATGTTAATTACTGGATGAAGGATATGATGACCCAAATCCATTACTTAAATCTTCATGTAGAAGGAGGCACACCATCGTTTGTGCTAAAGAAGTTGCAAATACTGTAGTGAAAACACTACCTTAACACCACCCCTACCTGTTACAATCACTTCATGATTGTTATTTAATCAAGTTACAAGTAATTCAAGTAGGGTGTTTAAACACAGCAAGATGTTTCTGCAACTTATGGAAGGCTGTTTTAAGTCAAGACGTCAAGCCATTCTCCCAGCTGCTTTATTAAGGTACCTGAGAGACGTATTCACAGATGAGCAGGCGTTTGACAGCACTGGCATCTGATTAGGGCTGTCCAGATATGTTTGATGTGGAGAACTGGCAGCAGGGAGAATGGCCCATGCAGGGTATGTGGGTATGACTGAGAGCCAGGCTCCAGAAACTTATTGAGGTCTTGATAATTGCAACTCATTAGTGTCACCGTGTGTAAGAAATGATGCATTAATCAGAGGCTTCACTAATCATGACAAAAGCTCGGGGCTCTCCTACTTGCGAATGCAGCTAGACACTCACTTTACCACAACCCGATGCTAATGGACTCTAGCGGTTCACCACAGGGAATTTCCAGGAAACTGCAGCTGCCCAGAGAACCCATGTTCTGCAAGTTCAATAGCTGCCCCAAATGCCAGTAATGTGCATAGTGCTCGACTGTAATCAGACTGAGGAAGTGCTCCCTTACTCTACAGCACACAAATCTCATAACTAAACACAAGAATATAGCTGAGAAGTTCAGTGCAATACTAGCTAAACACACCTACAGCAGTTAGGTTTGTGCTGCCAGGCAATTAAAAGAACTGGAATTCAATGGAATTTTAGTGCCTAACTGCCTCAGATAACTTTATAGATCCCATCTGCATTCTATTATCACCAGTACAGAATCAGCATCAGTGTCTTGCATGTGCCTTTTCTTCCCTATATCCCTGTAACATACTTTTGAAAAGCTGAACAAACTCTGGGAATTCTAACAGGATGTGTGTTGGGCTGACTGATGTTTTTCTAACAACTTAAATGATCTTACGTGATTTGTCTGAGAAAACAGTGTCCAATTCAGTAGGAGAGTCTGAACACAGTTTCTAGATATTTTCCTAGGGTGACTTCACTGAGCTCTGCAAAGAACTGTCATGAGATAATATAATCTGACACTTCTGATTTCCATTCTTGGTTCATGAGATCATTTGCACCCATCAAGTCACTCTTCTTTTCTAGTTTGTAATAACATCTTACAGCTTCTTAATCTTTCACTCAAAAGCATATTATAAACTCAGAGACATAGATCACACAATTCCTCAAATTAAGCCCCCTCCAGAGTAGAATAGCTGCTGTTTTAATTTAGGGCCTCTGTGTACCCTTACAGAAAACTGGTGCTTGTCTCAGTTTGTCTGCATTTTTAAATCTGTGCTCTAATGAAATGTCAGGGAACTAGTGAGTGTCAGCTCTTTGGTGTTTGTGCTCTGAACACGCATCCTGCAGAAAACAGGCTGACAATCCCTGTCCTGTCTGACAGAGCTCACTAGCTGTGTTACTCTGGGCTACAGCTTGCAATTTAATTCTGTGGATCTGCTGGGCTTTAGTGCAGCTTTCCAATGCTGGTTACTTTTTGTTCACGGAAGGGTTATTCTTCACCAAATCACACCACAAGGTTTGGCAGATACCTAACACCAAGGAGGCCAGAGAATCAGTGGAGAGTGAACTGCTTTAGAAAAACCACAGTGCATGAAGCTGGCTGTGAATAGTTCCTCAGAATTAGAGATGGACTCTTTGTCATTACCAGTGATTACATCTCATTAATCTGAGTGACTTTCTTATCTTAGTAAAGCAGATGATTTTTCTATACTCAAACACCCAGTCAGAAAGTTCTGACTCTAGCAGTGGCAGTTTACCTGTATCAACAGCAAGCTACCAAATCCATTAGCAAGTACCAGGACATGTCCACATGAGTTTCGTAAGATGCACAGCAACATTTTCTAAGATAAATGACTAACAGGCAAAGTTCAAGCACTATGGGTCATACTGGGCACTTGCCCTAGGTTATAATTACTCTCTATACCTTCCTTTATAAAAACTTCCCCAAATCTGCTGTGTCTGAGTAGGTCCTCGCCTTTTCTTCCCTCCAAGCACCTGACAGTGATATTAGCAGAAACCAAGCTTCCCTGAGGGCTTCTTCCATTGTGACCAGTTCCTGGGCACAATATGTGGCTCTAAAATAGAGGATTTTTAGAGGAACACAGAAGTGTTAAGCATAAAATGGATAAAAAAATATAAATTCAGCAAGTATATTCAAGCATCAGGAAAGCTGTACCAGGTGGTACTGGGTACTCTAAGCTGTACTCTATGGCAATACAGATCAATCTCCCAAAAGTGAAGGTCTGAGTGCTGGAGTGGCTGGAAAGGCTCAGGTTACATGAACCATAGAAACTTGCCTGCATCCTTACCAAGGGCAAACAAGTCCTGCATCCTTACCAAGGGCATCTTGTCTGAGTACCAACTCAGTGTTTCTCTATAAAAACAAGCTAGTGCCGCAGGACTGCAGTCCTCTTGTAAACGAAGCCCATGCAATACTTAGGCAATACTGCAAGATTTGCTACTGTACTAGCCATAAATAGTGCCATCCATAATGATTACCACAATGGTGTACTGAGACATTCTTTCCAACTTATAATGTGTTCTTACATCAACGTAATGCAGTCATCCATCTTTGAGAGTGAACGAGCAAGTTTGTTCCACATCTGCTGGAACAAACAATTACAAATTGCAGAAATGCAGAGAGGAAAAGGAGACTGACTAAGCTGCTAATAAGCCTCCCGGGCTGTTCTGTACCTGCCTTGCTCTTGCTTTCACTTGTGCTGAGTTAGCTTTTGAGCTCACAGCCAAGCCGCACCACTGACTTCTGCTGCTCTAGCACATGTGCTTCAATGTCAACAATGTATGCAGAAGAAAGAAGACAGTGCAGTCTGTCCATTTTTTGCAGGTAGAACAGAATAAGCAGTAGGATTCAATAGAGGTGGTATGATCAGCAAGTATGAACTATCTGCCCTCGTAGCACCCATTGACTCACAAAGATTCTCTACTGCTGCCTCTCCCTGACTGCAAAGCTTTCGATTTTTTCCTCTCCTTCAGAGAGGAACACGACTGGTAGACAATCCTTCAATCACATTCCATTTTCTCTCTTTTTTTACTCCCTGATAATAGAGTATCTAAATATCTGCTGTGGGCAAACCAGCAATGAGCAGGCAGCAACACCTATATAAACAGGGGACTACTCCGATTACAGTGCAACTGGCTGTGGTTACAGTTACGTGCTTGTTTCCATGATCCAGGTAAAGAAATGAAAGATTCACTGCACTGCTTACCTTTGTTCCTTAGCTTAGGAGCAAAAGGAGTCATAATCTTGACCCGGTCCTTAAACTGTTGAACTAGACAGGTCATAACATTTCCAACCACTTTGCCCTATAAAATCATTTATTTATTTTGATCCTTATTCCAGCAGACATCTGAACATCCTCTGACATAGCGAAAACAATCTTAAGAGTATAAACTATTTACAGCAACAAATACATTGCGGATTTGGGGCTTATTAACACATTGGGGGAATTAAAACTCAGGCCTGAATGTGTCTTACCAGTCAGGTAAAGACTAAAAGATCTGCTTATTTTCTGTGGAGCCAGATTAGGAGGGTCACTTTATAACAAATCTCAGCACATCAGCAAGTAATTGCAGTAGGAATTTCCTAAGATATTGCCCTCTTTCTCTTGGCTGCAGTGGGGTCACTAGGACACAGGAGCTCAGGAACTCTTACCAACGAAAGGGTAAACCGAGAAGTCCTGTGGCACACACGTGCTCTTTGATTATGCAGTTCTGGGAGCCAAATTAATGGAAGCATTTCCATGTGGGATGAAGCAATGGGGAGGTGGAGAGAAGAAAGTTCATGTGATGATGTCTTGTTTTCACAGAAGATAGTTGGGACTGGTTTGAGTTTTGCCAGATCTCAGATTTTACTCAGATCTTTGTTCTGTTTCATTGCAGTCATTAAGGTTCAAGAGTTTTGAGCAAAACGTTCCCATTATGTTTCTTCCCCAGCAAGGCGGAACAATCTGACAGCCCAGAAGGGCATTACTCCCTTCTACCCAATCGTATATGCTGAGATAGCATGATGTGTAAGTGCCAAGTTTCTGAGGAGCCAGTGTCAGCTACCAGCAAACCAAAGCTGTAACCTGGGTGCTGTCTTCAGCAGGCAGAGCTCACATGGCAGGGATTGGCTCTCCCTTCTATCATATGAAATGGAAGAATAATGGCTAAATTAAATATCAGTCACAGCAGGTCTAAGGGTATGCATCTTAGCTGGATAATGCAGTATACAACTTACCTGCATAAAGTAGCAGAGCATTTTAAAGAGGCAGACAGTTGTCTTCCACTTCATGAAAAACTTGTGTCTGAGCCACAGATGATCCTGATCTTGAGTGGGGATATTAACGCAGATATATCTGTGATACAGGTCTCTTCCATAAACAACTGGCTGCTACACACAAGTCTAAAGTTTATCATGTTGAGAGACGGGTTTGGACTTAAACATTGAAACCAAGCAAACTGAATGAGTGTGTGGCCAATTTGATGTTTGTTTTGGCTTTATAACACTTAGGAATATATTGATAAACTTGGGACTGCAGATGTGTTATAATGGCAACTGAATTTTTTACCGCAAACTAGTGTTACGACATGCCACCTTTATAGGACAATTTATTTCATCACCTTGCCATGAAGACCAGAAGAACCAGCAGTCATCTCTATATCAATGTTCAGTGGTCATCTTTTCCAGAAAAAGAATAATGCAAGAAATCATTTCACTAGGCAATTAGTGCACCATGACTTCATATCATGGCAGCAGGATTCCTATCAAATACAACTTTAAGTGGGAAGAAAATGATTTAGTGTGTTACCTGTGCACTTGTGAAAGACAGTTGCATCAGACATTTTATATTTAGAAAAAAGCATCTACAAGAGTAGTGTTTAGAAAAACACTACTTTTGATTTTCACATCAAGTTTCTTACATGTCGTATTATGTATGGTCTAGGAAAGAGGAGACAAGAACCGTTACACAGACAGAAAGTCCTTCAAAATACAACTATTCTCTGGGTTTAAAACCCATCAGCTGTCTGAATTCTGCCAAAGGAATATTAAAAGCACTTATTTCTGTGTTACTGTCTTGGTATTCATTTCTTTAACCCATTTCCTTGGCCTTTTTCATTGATCTTCACAAGGTTCTTTCTGCTTAGAATTCTTCAGTGGCAGAAGTAATCCACTGCAAAAAGAGCTCTTGACCAACATAAATAGTCAGGGGCAAATATGAAAGGTTACAGAAGGGATGCACTTATAATCATGCAGTTTATGTGCTCAGAATACCTACAAAAACAGAAAATAATATCTTATTCACATCTCCCTCCTCATTCAGCAATTAGTTCTAAATCACTTTTCCCTTCAAAAATACATCAGGGAGTGATAAGAAAGGGGCTTCATTATTACTTTAGTTGTGTAATTATTGTTATTGTAAGCATCCACCTCTTTCAGGAAGCTACATCTTTTCAATCCTGTCCTCCCCTTGGGGATCACAGTGTTTGCAAAATGAATGCATTACATAGGCAAATCATGAGTGCATTAAATGGGTAACTAAGAAACTGACAGTGACAGAAAAAGTTAGGATTCAAGAGACCTTTCCATATTTTATCTTTAACTTGCAGACATTTATAACCTGAAATAACCAGCTAAGCCAGTTTAGCTAAAATATGTGTTTGGTCACCAACAGATTGCTCTTTTTTTGAGGGGAGAAAGAAGAAAATGAGTATCTAAAAAGAGGGGTAATCTTTTCATCTTTGCCTGGTGGCCTAGGTGACCTGAGATCAGCAGCCAAAGCATCAAAACAGTACCAACATGCCAGCAGCACTGTAGTAACATGATGCACCTCAGATTTTGATCACAATCTCTCTCAAAGTCTCCGGAACAAGCACTCAACATCACTAACGCTATGGCTTGGAGAGATCGAAGAAGAGCCTCTCTGTGGTGTGAGCCTCACAATGGACAAACTTTGACAAAGGAAGAGAATTTAGATTTCTGTGTATCACCAGTGTCAGGTAAATTAAATGTTTATGTGCTTCTGTCTACTTGTGCACTGTGCAGATAGCTCACATGAACTGCTGGTGAATTAACTGGGAAAACGTGCATCTAGACAGTCATATAAAGTGAAGTATGTGGGATCTGCAAAGATCCTAAAATGCTTTGCCTTTCAGTACACTGCATTGCAGTGCACAGTATTTTTCTTCATTCATGGTTTCTTGCATGAAAGGAACATCTAAGGCTAGAGGAAACAGATAGAAAAACACTGCATTTTGCAGGGATCCTTCCTTACATCTTTAATCTTACACAGGATAAAATTCATTATCTCTATTCTTGCCACAGCTAATGAGTCAAAGTAATTTGTAAGAGGCTCTAGGGGCAGGTCTGCATCTTCTGCCACATATATCATTTTCCCACGGTTCAATTCCCTGTGGCAATGGAATAAGACTCTGAGGATGTACTTGTGAGGAGGGAGAATCTCTGCATAAAACAGGCTGTGCTCTGAACCATCTCTCTGGGAGCTGAAGCACAGTTCTTAGTTTGCTCTTAGGAGCTGTGATCCTCATGCAAAATATGGCTGTTGATGGCAAATGATACAGTAGATAGAGCAGGGTGCACAAACAGGAAAAGTAATGTCCTGTGAAACAAGAGTCCCATGCAGTTTACTCACGACTCCTGTGCCAGGGAGCTTTTGGCTAACAGTGCACTGATATTATACAAAAGACTCTGGCAGTTACTACAGTTGCCATCACTTGCAAGGCAGACACCACGTACCAGACTTCCACGTGCAATAATGTGTCCTGAGAATAAGCAGGTGTTCTCACCACCATGCAGAGGCAGACCATGCAATTACAAATCAGGTAAATTCAGTTTTGAGCCAGTATTACTCACCATTTCCTTGCTGTATGTACAGCTTATTTTCTTCTGCTCTTGGAGAGAACAATCTAAAAGACTTTTTGCAGTTTGCAATGGGATTTAATTTGGCAGACAGTTTTAACACTTTCTTTCATTAAAAAAATTTGTGCGAGCATTAAGGATCTTCGAGGCATAGAGAAAGGATTGAAGGTGGCTGAGAATAAGAACTAAACTAGACTTGACTAGAAGAGGTCAAAAGAGTAATCAGGAGGAAACTGAGATGAGTTTTAAGATGAACACAGAACTGGAAGAAAGATCTGAGTTTGCCTGAACCAAAGCCTAGTGCATCAGTGGTAATGCATCCTCCCCTCCCTCCTCCTAGCTGATCTCTGCGATTTTGAATCTATTATTAAGGGAAAAGGTTAGAGGGTGAAATTCAGGAGAATTATTCCAAAGGCTGGACACTGCCTGAGAACAGACCTGGATGTATTTACCAGCTAGGAAGCTGGAGATCCAATGTAGAACTGTTTCTTAGTGCAAAGTAATTTTATCTAGAAACAGCTTCCAAAACACAGGCAAACATGACTTTTAAAATGAGCAACTCGTGATGCTCCATCATGAGGCTTGCTGGTCAATGGGCAGTTTGGCTTTAGAGCCACATATCTTTCAGGGTTATGGGGGCTGTACAAGTATCCAATAATAGAAGTAATTAGCATCAATAAAAGCATGGAAGTGAGGGGTGGAGCTGATCCACAGACGCCCTTTTGTTGTTGTAGCTAGGCAGGGTTTCGGAAGTGCTGCCGCCCACACAGAAAAACTGTAGACACTAATAACAAACAAGGGCAGAACAATGGTGAGGAAGAGCGTGGCTGCTCAGCCCCTGGCCCAGCCACCGCAGTCGCAGTGGCTACCAGGAGCTGCTGCCCTCTATGCAGGAGAGCAAGGGTGGCCACCACACCTGTGCAGTTAAGAGCCCTCTCTGTGGCTTGGAAGGAGAAATGGAGGGAGGTTCCTATCCAGAAGGGAATGTGAGTCTGGTCCCCAGCCTCAGGAGTCTCTGCCTTCACTGCCGCCGTGTTCACATTAACCCCATCGTGTCCGGCCTCACGTCACTCTAGCACAGGTTTTGTGGCTCTGAGATAGTTGACGGTTGGGATCCACAAAAAAAGGGTTAAAGAAAAATAGACAAAGCAGAGGTGCAAAAGCAAATCAATAATGGGGAAATGAGGACTAAGGAAACTGTACAGACTGAGGAAGGCAAGTCAGTGTTACAGACCAAACTCATCAGCCAAACTGCGTAGTCTAACCTATGCAGACGTCAGGCTTTGTCTCTCAAAAAATCAGACTTGCCTGGCTGGCCAAATGCAGGAATCTATTCCTAGAAATCTGTAACTATCATAAATCAGCTTTATATAAGCTGCCTGTATGATAGTGTGTCCAAAAAAATTGATTCTGAACCTTAAATGTAATAGCAGAGTAAAATCGTGTAGAAATAGAGGGATGTTATCACCTACATACTTGGTCCACCTTTACCAAAGCTGGAAAATTGAATGTTGTGTTCCAGTACCCAAAGATGTACTAGAATTGGCTGATAGTAAAACTGGTACTAAAACTGGTTGATAAATTTGGTAACATTCAGTTTAGAAATGTTTTGAACGATGAAATTATAGGACGCATGGCACATGTTAAGACTCCAAGATCCTGGAATAAGACCCCAAGATCAACGGATAAGCTAAATACAGCCTGTGAGTACCTGCAGAGGAAAGAAATTAGGAAGACTGCCTTCACTGCAGTAGACATAATTTTGACATGATCCAGTGTCTGAATTTGCAGCTAAACAAAATCAGATCAGTCATCAGACAATTTTTCTAACTCAAAGAGCAGCCCCCACCTTCGGAAACTATTTCCAGTCAAACCCTGCAGATGATTTGGAACCACCAGCATTTTATTTCTGAAAGTGTTTTTTGTTTTGTTTTGTTTCTTAAAAGAAAATGAATTCTGTGAAGCCTCTGACCTGTATCACATACCATATCCACATCAGCTTTATCATCACATCAGTCCTTCTGGCTTATAGGAAGTAAATGCAAATTTTCTAGAAACAATTCAAGAGTTTTGAGTTTCTAATGCTTTAATTAATACCACTGGATATTAAAATTATATTGTTCTCATTCTTCTGATTTTTGCCAGAAAATCCACTTCCAATATTTAAGTGAGATGTTAATGTGACTTTATTACATTCCTTTTGACAGGTTATCTTGGAGAAGAACCAAAACTTCCTCCTGCTTCCTTTAAAGCTTTTGTCTCTCTTTTTTTTTTTTTTTTTTGTTTTTTTTTTTTTTTTTTTTTTTTTTTTTGGTTACAGGTAGACTGGGCAGCAAAAGGAAAAAAAAATGTAAAACCTGCTTTCCAAGTCTAGCAGGCTTGCAAGGATCTCCTGCCCCAACTAGTTACCTCGGTGCTACGCATGGATTTATCACATCTGAGCAATAGCAAGTGTAAGGAAACGGTGCTCACGAGCCGGTCTGTTCTCTCTGCAGTGCGTACACGGAGCCCTACAAGGTGTGCCCAGTCTCTGCGATACCTGCGGAGGTCATGACTTCTGACGAGGAACAGAAGAGTTCAGAAGACGAGGAGACCAGCCAGGACGATGCCAGCCTCATCAACAAGGTAAAAGAGCTGGAAACTGGGAGCATGCCAGTCTCTTACAGGGAAGGACAAACCATTTGCAGAAGAACCTTGAGTCTCATCTCTCTTTTTTGTGCATAGTGACCTTTTAGAAATTTCTGAGCCATCAGTTCTTGCGCTAGTGGTACAATACAATCCACTGCACTACTTACACTGCGCTGTAAAATTCACAAGTGCACTATTGGGACCAGTTCCATACTGGCTGGAAGATGGAGCAAATGATCTAATACGTCTCTGCCATCTCAAGATTCCCTTATCGCAGGAAAATACATGCATGTGAGGGCTAATTTACAGACTCCTGACAAATGAAATATCTCTTATGCAAATTATGCAGAATATCAGGGATGCATGACCAAAGTTTAAGACCAAACTATTCAAACTTTCAGTAAAAGGTTCAGCTGTTAAAGAAATGTCACTGAGCAAGTTTAAGAATTTGTTTTTCACGGATTTTTTGGGGTTCTTGAAAACTAGTGTGAACTCAGTATTACTATATTTCTTTGCAAGTTTGGAGGATTTGAGATCTGACTACAAGCACCAACTAAGCAGCCTACTTGGTGCTCATGCAAGAAAAGAGAATGTCTGGCTCTGAAACCAGAATTGATTCCAGGAACTCAGTAATTCTGAGTTCCTGGAATTAACCTTGCATGGCAAATTTTGATTTTCTAATTTTCTCTACAATTCATTTCACATTGGTCCATGTGGCCCAGCACAGCTATGTGGCTTCCAGTTCATAGAAGACTTCTGTCTGGGCATGAGCATGAGCATGGGCATGTGTTAAAGCCTGCAAGAAGCCACAGAGATACCTCTCTAGAACTAGGTGGTGTTAGAGCAAGGGCCATGCCTGTCAAGGACACACAAAGATATCAATTTGTGCCTTCAGGAGGTGCAGTTCTGTTCAGTTGGAAGTATAAAGAAAGGTCAGCAGAATCTTCCCCTTATCAGGACACCAGGGCCTGAGAACCAGAAAAAGAATTCTTGCTTGACTTGAAACAAATGAAAATGGTCACAAGCAACCTTTTTTTCCCCCTCCAAGCTGAATGAAATTTCCTTTCTCCTTCTCTTCCTCTTTCTCTTTTTATATATTTTTCTTTTTTCCCCACACTGTTTTGAAAAAGGGATAGGCTTTTAAATTTTGACAGTTCTTAAATGAAAAATATTTTTCTCTTTAGTTCTCTTAGTTAAGTAGCAAGTCAGTAGCATTTACAGGGCAGACACATTGCTGTGTAATCTAAGCTAATCAGGTTTCCCCATACCTCTTAGCTGGGACGCCTGTGAAGAACAGGTAAGAAAATTGTGACTTGTGTCCAAATGGGCAATACCCATTTGGAAATTACCATACACTTGGAAGCAAATTCAAGGCTGCTAAAACCCATTTTACTGCTACTGTTCAGGTTTTTACTGAAGACACTAGGAAAAGGTATTTTTCTAAATGCCTCTCTTACTGCATCTCATGCCTCTTAATTGCTCTGTTGCTCTGCAATTGCCCCAACTGCATCTGGGGTAACTGCACTTTGTAACTGTCGCAGTGGAAGGAAGCACTTACAGATCGAACACCTGTTTCCAAGTCTCACTAGAGATCTCCCTCCCACCCAGAAGGCAAACACTAACCAAATCTCTGCATTTGCCTGGGAGAGAACACCAGCACTGCCTGGCCAAGCGAGCTCTGCCTGTCTGATCAACCTTTGCTTCTCGAGCCAACTGTCATCAAGAATTAAAGCACACAGGACCCCCCCTCCACAAGCTTCTAGTGAACCGCCTTGAAACAGCCTCATCTGAGTCTTGGCAATATTTCCAATCCGACTGATGAATAAACTGCACATGGCTTCTTATCCTGCCAGAAAACAGGCCAGAAGCCTAAACTTAACCTGATCTGACTGTAATTCTGGCTGTAGGAGGATTAGCAACTTGACAATCTCTGGGACTCTGGCTACAGACCCTAGAAAAGGGTTGGAGGATCAGCACTCTCACCCGTGGCCATTCATTAGCCATTCATTAGCAATTCAAGTTGGGGTGCTGAGCCTGATGCAGGATTAAGAACAAACATAGGAAGAACAAACATGAGAAGCAGCACTGAGACTCCTTTGCGCTCCTTTTTCTTGTAGTCTCACTAGGAGCTAAATATACTTCAGATATCACTTGGGACAGACAACAGGGTCTCAAGAACCCTGTCAAACCCTGCATCCCAGATGGAGCCTCGGTCAAGTCTGTTAAAGGAGGCACCTGGTTTGGCAATCAGAGGCCAGGGCTTTTTCACCACTCTCAGAGCTTTAGCACTACTGCTGCAGGCTGTGGGAAACAACATCAGAAGACAGCCAGGGAAGAACCCATTTCCTAGGAAAACAGTCAATGCAGGGTCAAATCTCCTTTTCCCCATGCCAGCTACGTGAAAATAGTGATAAGTGAAATTTCCTAGGGTGCCACACAGCCAATGTTGCAGAATCTCTGTAAAAACATGAGGGCTGCATTTCTCTGTAATTAACAGTGAATGCTCTAAATGCCATCTCTCTACAGGTCTTGCCCCAAAAACCACTGGTATCTTTTCAGAGTACTAACAGAGGACCGGGTCTCCTACCCTACAGCTCCCGCCTCCTTTTGTGTCTTCTCATGCAAATCTGCTGCTGCCACACAAACATCAGCTGCCCTGTTAGAACACGTCCCTACAATGCCTCAGTTTCTGAATCACCTCAATAATTTGAGGTGGATGTTGCACACTTCCTGCAGTTATTCCTCCTGTGATACCTTTAGTGTTAGCATCTTCAGACAGAAGTCTTAACACGCCTCCTCTCTTCCAGGTATTTTATAAGACTGGATCTTCTTCCCAGTTAATCCTCTTCCTGATTTATCACTGCACATAAGGCCTGTTACAATTGACCGCAAGGTCCAGCAGTGAAGCCAGTAACTTTTATGCTGCATCTAGAGAAGAGCAATAAAAAAGTTTAATGAATAGAAATTACAGTTGTTGGCAAAGCAGAAAGCTAGATGCTACCTTTTAGGCTTGCTTTGGGAACATCAAGCCTTTCAAGGGATTCACTGAGACAGTAGCAACAACTCATCTTCCTTCCTACTGCAGCCACCAGATTAAGAACTCTGGTTGTTAATCCAGAGTTAACAACTCTGCTGTTAAACCAAATAGGGTATCCAGAAAAGACAAACATCTTCAGGATAAACCACAGCAGGGTGATGCAGCAGAAGCTGCACAGTGTTGTGCCTAAAACACCTGCTGAAAGATGCCTCAAGAAACACATAGAAATGAGGCACAGGATCTGGGCTGTGCATGGGAATGGGTAAAGGGCAGGAAACCAGCCACCAAATGAAGAGCTCGTTTTTCCAGCACCTTGCAGAAGAAATGGGCAGAGCATCATGCAAGAGCACTGTGCAACATGCTGCCTCAGGCTGCGCTTCAAGAGCTATTTCTGTCATGCTTCTTGACCCAGAGCATATGTCACACATATGCTAACAGGGTGTGGATCAGACAAAACAACTGGCTTAAAAATATCTCCAGTAGTCAATTGAAGGCATTTGTACTGAGATCCACAAGTTGCACCACAGTGATAAGGGTCTGAGCCTTCATTCAGAGGGTGTCTTTGGAAGTAGAAAACACTAGCTGAATAAACAGAGGAATGATGGAAACACTGTAACTGCATAAACTACCTTGAGAACTCTATTATAGTTAAGAATGACATACCGCAAACCCTACATTAAATTATCAGGCAAAGAAAAAATTAGAAATGTTCTCTTAAAGCAGTCTGTCTACAAACACAGCAGGGAGTTTGATCTGAGTAAAGAATGGAATCTCGGAAGAAAAATAAGAAAAGAATGTGATTAATCTGTCTGGATACCTGTAAGAACTATAGACTATTAATCAGGAATAAAGTAAAACAAATCTAAGACTCACTGAAGTCACAGCTGGAACACAGAAAATACTTTTTTCATTCAGAAGACAAATCTGCCTGACAATTAACTGTACAGGAAATTCAAAAGTAAATCTATCTGCATGCAAATACTGCCTAGTTTCATCCTAAAAAGGAAAAACATACAAACAAACAAAAAGTTACATGGTATTGTTTTGCAGTCAGTGTACAGAAATGTGGTATTTTCTCACTCTGGTGACAACTGAGAGAGCAAATGAGTGCGATGGATAGAGCATAACCAATGTAAAACAGCATAAAAGAAGGCAAATTCAGAGTAAGTGTACCTGAATTTTATGGCACCAAAAACCAAAGCATTTTGTGTAATCACTTAGGATTCAGAGGTTATTACATCTAATCTTAGCCAGACTGGATGGGTGCTCATTATCGTTATTTGGTGGTGTGTGCAAGGAGAGCTTCATAAAGAAGCAGTTCCTAATGCTGGGATTATTAAATGGCAGCGCTGGAAGTGAGACGCTCTGCTGTTCTCCCATACCAAAATAAATGTGAGAAAATGGGGATAGTAACAGCACAGCATACTGATGTGATGCACATCATGCACAGAGTGAACACTATGCTAAGCCAGAAAGGTCTTATAAAGACAGCTACTGTCTCATGGCAACAGTTATTAAAACTGCCTTCGCCACTCCTTATCTATCCACTAAGTAGGCTCATTTTCCAGGCTTCATAAATCACTGTTTTGTTAACCTTTAACCTTCACATACTACAACACACACATACACATGCACAACCCCCAAACAAGCTGGGACTGAAAGTGGCAGATTTGTAAGCCTTGAGGAAGGTGCCTAATTTTGATGCCTTTTGAGGGACCAGCCTTGATTTATGTAATCGCACAGACTCCTTAGGATGGCTGAAATCAGGCCACTCAAACAAGAGGATTGAGATACTGGAGATACAGGCTGCATTTCCTGCTCTCTCACTAACCCACAGACCCAGACAGGACAAGTGACTTGTTTGGTGCCAGTTTACTGCTGGCACCACTGACAGCAATGTGAACTGCTGTTTTCAAACAAACATTTTTCGCCTTCTGGTAGTGACAGTAACATTCTTGGGCCAGGTGCTAACCAGCTACAGCATGTATGTGCGGAGGAGTATGCAAAATAAGATGCAGTTAAAGGCAGGGACGAAAAGGGTTTGTCTGTGTCACCAGGGGCAGACCCAGAAATGCAGCCACTGCTTCTCAGTCTGGATCAGGACACTGACTGGGTCTCAGCATGGTCCTGCAAAAAGCTGGATCAGCACAGCTAGGCTAACACTGGCCTACACAAGCAGTGACTGGCACTGTCAACAAAGGCCAGTTTTATCAAAGCATGCCCATGTCTGAGGCCTTGGAATTGCTCAGAGCAGGCCAGAGTATATAAAAAACTTTCTGTGGAGGCTCATCCCTGCACTGATGGGATCACTGCCACACAGAAAAGGGAAGCCTTAAAGAACAGTCAGAATGGACTGTTATCCACCCTTCTCCATAGAAGTACTTGTTCATTGCTTTTCCCTTCTCAACTCAAAGGCTTCTGCCAGCATGAGGCACAGGAGGGACTAGTGTACAACTTCAGTTGTGCTCACAGGTGCAGCACTGTAAAGAGCTAACCTTGAACATGCTGATCAAGAGATGACAAGCAGCCGTTACTGTGATTGATTGTCAATGGTGTGGCCCATTCCCAATAGGTCTGTCTTGTAGGCCCCTGGGGCCTCTACTACTGCTCTGAAATCCCTTTACACAAAATGCAGTAAGTTGCTCCTTACAGCAGTGGTGCCAATGACACTCCTTGTGTTTACCTAATGCCCCTGGACACACACACACACACACACTATCTTTATCAAGCTGAACTGCAGTTTGGGAAAAAAAGTGGAAAGTAGAAATGGTAAAGTAAAGGTTTTCTGGTGTTGTGGTGGGCTTAGCTAAGATGTTCAACTTTGCTAGCCTTCTCGTAATCTTTTTTCTATTATTCTAAGCCAAAGCTTTCTGCTGATATTGTGCCTCCTTACATATTACAAACCAGACATCCTGTTTGAAAAAGAGAAATCCTAAACAAATAATTATTCATCTCTAGATCTTAGCTTTCCATCAGTAAACTTGATATGCATTTGTAGCGCTTGGTTCATTATCATCTGAAGAAATGCTTAGCAAGGTACGCTGATAGGCTGTCCTGACTAAGCACAAGCTCTAACCTCACTGTTTTTGTGTAAGTCATCTTTCAGGTACAAGCACATTTTTCTAAGTGGATGGAATGCAGCAACACTTCGGTTGGTGTTACAGTTGCGTATTTTATATTGCAAGCATTTTGTGGGAATTTGATTCCAGAGAGGTGAAATGATAAGACTCATTAAGGCAGAAAGTCCGGATCCTCACATGGCTGTAAGGCCTCTATCTGCCAAGCAAAGGCATACAGCAAGGGTCAGAGTGTGGCTCCTGAATTAGGAGCTGCAAAGGAGCGTATTGCAACACCTGTTGCAGGATAAGGCGCAGGGAGTAAAGATTACTAAAAAGGTGGGAGATTGACTGTGTTATATTAATCACTTGGACTTTGTTTTAGAAACTTCATGGTTAAGGGACCTGCACCCGCTGTAGTCCCTATTCCCAGAAGTCTGTCTCCAGACACTGTCGTCAAACTCAGAGTTCATTTCCTGGTTAAACAAACAGCAATTAAATAACACCAAGGCAGGCAACGCCTAGAGACACTGCCTTAAACTTGCTCGAGACAGGCCATGTGACACTGGGGTCCCAGTGTTTTGTCTTTCAGCTAAGACATATTAATCACAAGAGGAATTATAGAATGTGATAGTGTGTGTATGCGAAGGGAGAATGGGTCTGGACTGCTGGGGAAATGCACTCCCCTTCTTGGCAGTGCAGAGCAGGACTTGTGCACAGAAGATGTTCAGGACAGGCAGCACTGGGCTGGGTGGCCCAGAAAGACCTCCCCCTTCATTTACTCTGCAAAAAGGAAAGGAGAGAAACCAGAAACATCGAAAGCCTGTGGTATGCTCCCCAGAAGTGGGGACAACCAGATGAGAAACACCATGATATTCTCAAAACGGAATGGGGTAAGAGGATGATAAAATAATTGCTCCCAAGACATGAATGAAATTAAGGAAGAAATGTAAGATGCTTTTCAAACAACAGATCTTTCTAATTCACTCTATTAACTGCGGAATAGTTCTATAAAAGCAACTGGTTCAAAGCATGTTCTTTGACCCACATTAGCGAGAAGGAAAAATGCACCAGGGAACATACCCTCAGATTCCTGCTGCTGGAGGAGAGAGATCAGACATCCCAGACTGATGAATTTGAGACCTCTGATTTGATGATCTGAGATTCAGACCATCAGAAATAAACTAAAGATGAAAAGGTCATTGTGTCACTAAGTTCATCTCTAACATGAAACCTCAGTCATCTAACCCATTGTAACCAGGGCTGAGTGTACTTTTTTCCTCCTATTCGCCCTGAGTAGTTCATAATCTTCCTACAGTTCCATCATCTCCAGGCGGAAAGCCGTGGATTGTCAAGCCAAAGCTCCTTATTAGTCTTCTCACATAAGCAGAAACATTTTCTTTGCTCGTGTGCGGAGCCAATGATGCCATTTATTTACACTATATTTTGGCTGGCCATTGGTTGTTCTGAAATAGACAGCAGTGAATTCACTCATTGATGCTCAACATTAGGTTCAAATTCCTTGCTTTTTAAATAATAAAATTATTGAAACCAGAAGAATCTTTAGAATAAAGTTTCTATTCTGTCACATATCTCTTTTTTAATGTATAGTTGTTGGACAATGATACAACTAAGGCTATGTTTCAGTTGTCCTCGCAACTGAGATTTTTATGCTTCATCTACATAGTTGAATTTCAGCTTCCATCACTTTAAGAGAATGTTTCATTCCTCCCCTAGATATTTTCAGTTTAGGGCAGAATAAACCAGAAGCTTTGGGAGTGGAAGACAGTCCTGTAATCCACAAGATGATCTCTCTGCAGATACAAATGGTGGCAGGTGGATAACTGCAGTAATGGGATCTAGAAGAACTTAGACACTGCTCTTCCGTATGTCCAAGAATATGTGTATCCCAAGGGAGTGGGAAAGTCTATAATGTATTTACCTTGAACTTGTTTAGGTATTTTTACTGCTCAGATCTGCTATTACAATGTAAACCCTGTGCATATGATCTACCAAGTGTAATTTGTGAAGTCTGCAATGCTGGGAAACTAATCGAGGCTTGGAGTCCTACCACTGCTTTCTATGAGGAGGCTTGAATAAAGCCTCTATTCCCTGACTCCTAGCAGCCCTCCTCATGTAGAATTCATGACACAGGTATAGTCACGAACTTCTCATTTGACTGTTGCTCCAAATGGGTGCATCACAGCTCCTCAAGTCCCAGTCTCTCCTTGGTGGCCTTTTAGAAACTGGATATATCAAGCAATGGGTTTCCACCATACCTGTTCTGGCACACAATGTCCCACTGCAAAACACATTCCCCACATTGCTTCCTTTAGATCACTAGAGGCTGCTTCACTTCTCTACTACTGAATTACTGTTCTATTTCCTTACTTGCAATTGCTAAATAAATCAAATTTATTCAGACTTATAGACATCAATCAGACTTATTTCAGTAAATATTTTAATTCTTTTTTTTCATTTCTTATGGTAAGGGTGACTCATGAAATATAAGCAAAATACCTGTTAGACATTTGTGTCTCAGAACCATACACTTTGCTTCTTTCAGAGTTTTCCATGTCTTCTGTGATATGTGCCAATTAAGTAGATGCCACTGAGATCTCAAAGGGTGCTATTTGCTGGAGTATTGAATAGTTTGGATTCTAGAGGTATTTATTGCAGTTTAGTTGACAGATTTTGTTTAGCAGGCAATAAAGTCCTTTGCCTCGTTTGCTTCCACAGGTTTCACAGCAGTCAGAAGAGTGTGGAATACTTTCATTTTGATAAAGAACACCCTTTTCCATAAGAGCACTAACCAAATGGTATAAACCTAGAGAGTCATGAAATTAGCCTATTCAGAGCTAAGTGCTTCCTGCTTCTCTGACAGATTTTGGTCCTGTGACAATCAAGAGGAATTTTCTCTCCATCTTCAGTAAGAATATAGTTTACAACCTTAAGATCTACATTAACATCTATTATATTCTATCATATTATTCGTATTTGGATTGCTGAAGCACCCTCTCAAGCGAAGGACTCCAGAGCATCAAACACTGACCAATACAGAATAAAAAGCTTGTTCCTATTTTTACTGAAGGAACATGTCAGTTCAAAATACTCTCTACCACTGTTTTTTCCTCCTGGCATGAAATATTCCTTAATTGTCTCTGGTTTTGCTTTTGATAGAAAGAAGGCCAGTCCAGAGCTTACCTCATTGCGCAGGAGCTGATGTCTACAGAAAAAATGTGAGTTAATTGTTACACTCTATTACTGTCCTATAACTGAAGCTACACAATTCACTCTTATTTATTCAGCACTGGTTTGATGCCAAATAACAAAAGCTTATCTTTTTCCTCAGATATGTGGAGATGCTCCAGCTGTTACAGATGGTAAGTAAATGATTTTATTCATTAAAACCTAACTGACCTCTTACTCAGCTGCAATTCAAGAGACCAAAAATCATGAAGGGACTAAGGTGAATCTGAGGGAGTATCTTACTGTGACAGTATCTTACTGTCAGTAATGCTTTTTGAGGCACTGTAAAGGAATCGGAACTCATCTGCTCTTGCCACAGAACCAGAAATCTAGCATTTCTCATGCACGGGGAGAAGTGTTGACCAACAGTGCTTGCCAGGGCACCGAGACTGGTGTAATATGCAAGATAAGGCTAGTTCACAGAAAGACATAGTGGTAACAAGGGGTAGGACCTCTCTCATAAGGAAGAAGAGTTGTGAAGCATGGAGGTTTGGCTTGAAAGACTTTTTTTTTTTTTTTTTGATAAAGCAAAACTAATAAAATCCAGCATGGTCTATGTTGGGGTAAGGTTGCTGTACAGGCTGGGGTCCATACTGTGTCACAGGCACTCACCGTGAACAAAACCTGGGCTTTGCTCTCAGAGGAAGCAGAGATAGAAAATCATTTATGACCAATATAGAGCTCTCCCATGCTATCAACCCAACGGTAGCTTTGTTCTGACAGCCTTCGTGTCTCACTTACAGAGCTGCCACTGCTTCCCTGGACATTGGTCCACAGCCTAGGCAGCCTTGCTCTGAACGTCCTTCTTGGCTCTTCAGCAGGAGGCAACAGAGAATACTGGTACCACACAGAGCACAGCCAGTGCAGTCAGGAAAGCAATTCCATGATAATGCAAAAAAAAAGTAGCCTCAGGTTGTCCTTGATATCCCAAACCTCAACCATGGGCAGGGTCTCTCGGGGAGGGAGCAGCAGAAGTAATGAGCCCAGAACTGAGATGCTGCTTCATCAATGTGTCTCACAGGCAAGCTGCCAAAGCTGAAGAGCCTTCCCAGACCTGAGCAGCAGGTGTGTAAGAGCAGCCTTAAATGTGACAAACACCTTGCAGGCAACTGCATTTTAACAAATCAGAAATCACTGAGCTGGCCAGATGGGAGCCAAACACAACAAGGAACTTGGCTGCTTAACAGGAGACCACCATCATTTTCATGGATCAATGATAACCAGCTTAACCATTTGCCTCATTGATCCTGGCTTTCCTCTGATTTCTGCACAGCCAAAACACATTATCTGCAGAATTTGTGACAATAACAGGACATTTGCATGCAGTTTCCATTATTGCAGCTGGAGCTTCATGGTTTAGAGACAGCAGGTCTTCAGCACGGGCTACAGAGGTGTTTCCAGGTCACTTAATTGGCAAGGAACGCTGTAGGAGGCTTGTTCAGCAGAAGGAATGCTCTTCTCTTCTGAAGCTGTGCCAAGCCTAGACTACGGACCGGTCCACACAAGACTGAGAGAGGTGATGCTGAAGGCCTCTTCAACTCCATTGTGCACTACTAGGAAGATGCCAGACGCAAGTCCAGCTTTTCACTACCTGCTCTACCTAGTTCTACTCAGTAAACATTTAAGTGTGGAGCAGCACAGAAGTACAAAGTACACTGTACTTCATGGAGGTTTTCTAGAAAAGAAAAGTAGCCAGAAAAAAAAAAAAAAGCTCAGGATATAGATTCATATCTTGCAATGCACTTTGGTGATTTCAACCACAGCACTACATTGCTGTTAAAATATGGTATAGAAGCACAGTTGCCTTGACTATAGTGTGTCTGCATCAGGAATGAGATGCTTCTGGACTTTTCCAGACCTCTTCTCCTTCCTGTGCTAAATCCATGCCTGGTGATTTTGGCTTTGGCTTATGCATGTGCAAATGAATAACTCAGGAATTTTTATAGCAATCCTATTTACTGCCTGTAGAAAATATTTGGAAAGGACAGGAAATGGAATTTTTGCTCTCAGCTCCAAAATGATCACTGCTACACAGGGCAAGGATTCTGGTTTATGCCTTTTGCTAAAAGGCCTTAGCTTAGAAATGTTGATAAATTAAGAGTCCATGATGTTTCCCTCCATCTCAACAAAGTCCAAACTGTTGGTAATCACTGATAAAAAGAATCCTCATAAAAATTACAGCTCAATTCTAGTCTCCATTTTCCCCAGTGAGCAAGTTTAGAAAGATCAGTGTCAATTTTAGCATGAGATTTTGGGTGCACAACTTCAGTTATTTTTTTTCTGCACTGGAAAATTATCCTTCCTCCCCATCCCAACACAATGCTTTAGAGGCCACTGGAGACTCTTTCAGCAGAATCAACAAGCACATTTCTCAAGTTTTGCCTGCTTCTATGAATGGACTTTCCCATTCGTGAGGATATGTGAATGGCATCTCCTTGGCTAGAGAGAAGAGAAATGCTTTCACACTTGCCTGCTATTTACGACTCTCCTTAGTTCAGAAGAGATCAAGAACCCTTTATGGAAATTAGTGATTTCATTTCTGTATTGTTCTCAGGTATCTATATCAGGTTTACATGGCAGCCTCATGAGCCTCATGAGGTTTCACAATTAATATCAAAAGGTTACAATGAGCTAGATACTATTCTTTACATATTTGAGTATTTGAGTATTTTAATAGCATTAGGAATAACGATATAGTATAAACTATCACTCTGCTGTGTACTCTGTCCTGGCACACAACACTAGGCCCTTACTAGTGACCACTGTCTCACAAAACTGCCCCTGAGACACAGCATCCCATCCAGAAGCATCATGGAACAAAGGCTTCCTTGATGGGAAACCTCAGCCTGGCTAAAACCTCTGTTTCCCACCTCTCCCAAGAAAACAGATCTTCAAGTCTCATCTTCCTTCACAAACCTACTTCTCAGTTAGGAAGGAAACCACACCCTAACTGCTTTGAGAAAGAAAAAAGTGGTTTTTTATGCATGCATCAGGATGCAGGCTCAGTTGGAGCACCTATTCGTTCAGCGTAACAGAGTCTCTTTGGCCTTTCAGTGGAGACTTTAATAGATTGACTGATTGCCAAAACAATGACATTTCCATACACCCACTCTGCTATTGAACTGAAAAAGTGGAAACATTGTGTTAGGTCACAAACTCGGTATCAGCTGGCATGGTAGCAGTGATAATAATCTACACGGTTAGTTCTTATTTGCCCTACTCAAAGGTAATGCAGTTCTCTGGAGAAGGGAGGTAAGAACTCACGCTGGACACAGTAGACAGGACTGGCTAGACTTTATAGTACAAAGATTTCCCTGATTTCTTGATACTCAGGATTTAGTTTTCAGAAAAGTGATTCAGAAAAGCCTACACTTTTCCTCCAGGATCATTTAATTCTCCAACTCTTTCTTCTTTTCCTCTCTTTCTCTACTCTAGAAACAGAAGAATACATCTCTGTATCCAGGGTGCAACTGTCATTTTTTTCTTACAGCTGTTCCTGAACAGAACTGTTTTAGATTGCATTCTCAGCCTGATTTTTCACCCATTAACCTGGATAATCACCAGTCTGATTTATGTGCCTCCCTGCAAACATCTGTTTCAAATGATTTTACTAAATATACAGAAATCAAACTTGGTGTGACTCAAACGGCCTCAGTTGGGATTGAGCATTTGCCTGATTGTGTGCCATGATGTAACCACATCCAGATTTGCCTTGCTAGTACACGAAATCCTATTTTTTGTAGATAAACTCTTTCAAAAACATTATCACTCTCTGAGATATTTAGTCAAACAGTTCTATACCGAAGAAACAGTTCTAAAAAAAGAACAGTTCTATACTGAAAAACAAACAAACAAAAAACCCCACACATCTCCAAATTCCTCACTGTTTAAAGATCATTGATCTCATTCCCTGATTTTCCTCACAACAATGGGCCACCATTCTTAAAAACATAAGCCAGATTTATGCTGCTTTAGCTTTCAGACATGGACACAAATAAATTTCATATGTGCTGGTTTTTCTAGTCTTTAGAGCAGCTTGGGGGCCAACCCTGCACTAAGGCATCCCAAGGCTTCTGACAGCAAAATAACTCTTAGGAAACAAAGAATAAAATCATCTCACTGCTCAGGTAGCTTACTCAGAGGGCCTGAATGCAAATTATTATCAAGTCAGCATCAGTGATTAAACTGTACTTTCACAGTTTTTGTGGGTAGCATATTTCCAAGCACAAAAAACAAATACGATGTGATTTAGAAGCCATTATATATTAGACAAAACAAAACTCCATCTTTCTAAGTATTTACACTTCACTGAATGATTGGCTGGGCTTTCTTTCACTGCTGTAAAATTCTTGGATGCTGTTCATGTTCTGCTGGACCAATCAAGTGCTTATTTTCCTAAAGAAATGCCTTAGTGAATGGAACAGACTGGCTAACTAAAGAGCTAGTTGGCTGTTAAGACTATCGGAAGCTCTTGATAAAAGCCTAAAGATAACAGTCTGCCCTCACTTGCAGTAGACTGATTTTCCCCTTATTTATTTATTCATTATTGTCTCCACAAACAGTGGGAAAATAACTTTGTATGGACAAGACAGTTTCTGCAATGGGAATGCTGAGCCAACATAGCTGTCAGACCGTTTTGTGTATTTTTTTCAGAGGAGGGGAAGGAAGGGGGGAGACCACAGTAACACACATCATCAAGACAATTTCCTGATAAACCCCACTAATACAGTATTCAGAACACGTGTTCTATGGCTTGCCAGTTCTGAAACTCATTTGCAGTGATTTAGATGAAAGTGTGTACTGGTCTGTGTGTGAGTGTATGCCGAGGTCAGGGTCTCTGACCTAGACAGTACCCTGCAACAGCAGACTAAGAGATTAATTGCATCTGCCACAGTAGTCAGATTTGTAAGAACCATTGCTCAACATAGCTGAGGAGTCACTCACCCTGGCACAGCAGATACGCCACTTCTTATTGCATGGGCGCCACTTTCCCTTTCATCATTAGCAGAGAGGCTGCTGGCAATAATTAAGATACCTCCAAAAACATCCATGAAGCAAACCTGGATCACCTGGCATCTCATGGCTGTTTTCAGCTTTAATATGAACACTCCTTACTGTCCCTTTGAACTCTTTCCTTTCTCCCCAAATAAATTGCCTAGACATCCCAAAGAGCCTTGGATCCTTGCATCTCTGTTGGATGCATCTCCACTTTAGAAGTCAGAGTGGCTATAAAGGTCAAATCCATTTTATTCAATCAGCGTAAATTCAATTCTATAATGTTTGGGTGGCAGAAATATTTCCTTTTGTCCTCCCTGGCTGACCCACAAAGGGTCAAATATACTTAATTCCTAATATTCACAGTTCACTGAAATATCAGCTTCATTTGGGAAGCAATTAAAACTATAGAAAGATATGCAAAGTGATTCTTAAATGTTTGTATATGTCATTATTGATTGAAAAGTATAGAATTCTGGGTGTTAGATGGGAGTTCTGATGTGAGTAAGATAAATGATTTATTCTGATGAAGTGTCAGTATCTTCACCTGGAGACTGAGACAAAAAACAGCTGTAGTTTTTCACTAATGTATCTGATCTGTTCACTCTTTGATTTTTTCCCCTCATCTCTGATCTATATATTGAAGTTCTCATATCTTTCGGTCCAGATTTCTCCTTGAAAACTGTAGATATATCCTAAAAGAATTTATTCCCCCATTGGACCTTTCCAATCTCTTCTTTGTTCTTTACTGAAGAGTAGAAAAAGCAGCAGGGAAGCTGGTACAGCTATGATAACACCAGATCTTTGCTTGGTATGAAGTCAGACAGTTTTCCCCTGGGAGGTGATCACAAAAACAGCAGACAATTTGCTGCTTCAGTCTGCTGGAACAGACTCCTTTTGAGTTAAGATTTCCCTTCCTCATTGACATCATGAAGTTCTCACCTAGCCGGCTTGGGTTTTGCTTTCACATGCACACACAAGCACTTGTGCAGGGACAAGTACAAGACAGGCATACAAGATAGGCACGAACAATCTTTGGGTTCATGGGACTGAACTCCGTAACCACCGCACTGGAGCCGGGAATTGAAATGCATCAGTTAATGTTTCTGTTTTTAAGAAAGACATGACCCCTCAGGAAATCCTATGAACGCAGGGTCTGTACTTTCTGTGTTCAGATGGCGTTTTCAGGCGACAAACTTGGGAGATCTTAACATGCTGTGATGGATAAGTTTGTGAGACTGCCAGAACATTTTGTGTTTGATTAATGGTTCCTCAGACACTCAACACTTTCAGCAGTGACATGTATTTTGATATAGGTGTTTACAGTGATTATTGATACACTTTTTTTTTTTTACACTAATCATTAGGATGGTAGCTACCTAGGCAACTGGAATTAAACAATCTGCCAAAGAATTCATCATAATCAAAGGGGTAGGCAATTAATGACTAATTAAATTCACTGAGATACTGTGGGAAAGAAGTGTTAATCTTGCTCCTCTATAATAGAAAGTGGGTAGATACAGAGCTGTTTGATGTCAATTTGCAATGGATGACATTTCTACAACATAATAGGTTACTTAAGCAGATCAGTAGTGAACTTACTACAGCTATTCACGTTCTCAGGCACAGTAAATTGAAAGAACTCTTTGGATTCTTTCTCTTTCCCCAGTCCAGATTAATTATAATGACAGAGGACTTTGAAAGTTTAGTGAATACCTTTGAGTTAGGAATAGCACCCAGAAGAGAGAACGGCTGGCTTAGATGACTGGAAGTGTCTGAAATATGTAACTAGATAGGCTCACTCACACATCAGAAAAAAATAGGAGCTAGAAGAGCACAACAGTGAGATCACTGGTGGTATCAGGGCAGGGCACCTTGCAGAAATCAGACCCAAACAATTAGAAAACATGTTAATTCTTTTTTGGACATTTTTCTCATCTTGTTTTATCCAGGATATAGCTAGTCAAAAAAAGGAGGGGACGGGGGTGTTGAAGCTTTCTTCCCACTCTTGAACATATTTCCTTACAGGATAGTCCAAGCTCTCCTGCTCTTTACAGAAGCTTTCAGTAGGACCGTAGTCATCCCTACTGGATCGCTAGAATGTTAAAATGAATAGAGCTACCTTGATTTAATCAAACTAAAGCAGACTATTTAATGTAAAATGTAGATCTCCAGCGAAAGAGGCTTAGAGCTCAGGAGTTGTTTATACCAAGACACTGCCAGCTTTCGTGGAAATCATGAGTCAACCCTAATTACTGCATCTAAGCTTATTAACTAGTCAGCAGTCAGACTCATAGGGAATGCCATGAAACTAGTCAGCAGTCAGACTCATGTAGAATGCCATGAGAAACTCAATTACAGCCCAAGAAAGTTACTAAGACTGTTACTAGAAGTTCAAGGGACAGAAACCGATTTTTGCAGAATAGGTTTCATGGCAACTAATTCCTGACAGAGGAGGATACTCAACCTATCCCATCTGAGTTCAGGGATATTGGCCTTCAATTGCATTTGATCTTGAAGGAGGGATGAAGACCTGCCTGGCTCAGCCCTCTCTTCATGGAAAACAGAGAGGAGAATTTAAACCTTAAACAGTTTAAACCTTTAAACAGTTCTGTAGAACCATCCTCAGACAAGATACAAGATACTATGCTAACACAGTTCAATTAGTTATACTTTGTAGCAACATCAAAGAATCCTGTGATAAGCTTAAAATTTTTGTATTTTACTGAAGACTGCTGCTTTCTAACACCAAACAATGCTGTGAAGATAAACCATCCAGTAACAGCGTCATAGCTCGTGACAAAGAGAGTCCTTGGGCTAGCAACCTGTCTTGTTGCAACCACTTAGCAGCAGTCAGCCCACCTTGCAGCCCCTTGCCACAGCTGGCATTCAGACCTCCACGGAGACGCATCAAAGCTGGGCAGCCTCAAGGGCCTGAGGAACTCTAGCTGTGCTCTGTGAAGACAGAATGTGCCCGGTGCGGCTAGCAGAAACCTGGGAAAGGCCAAGGCAACAGAGGGATCTGTGTTTCTTGAAATATTTCCAAGTGCCAGCAAGTCCTTCACCAATCTGAAGCAGACAAGATGGATTCTGAGGAATCATGGTATGACTTGGAAACAATTATGTTCTCAGAGTTTTGGATGAAGAAGGCCATAAACAATGTTTTGCATACATAAAAATTACTATCTGTGCTCCTGGAATGATCTTCTAATGACTGGGAATCTTATAAAATTACCTCTGCAGTTTCATGTGGAAGTCCTATTCCTCAATTCCAGGACTGAGCCAGGGATTCATTTTTCTGTGGCTGTTAAACAGGTGCCTTATTGTGTAGCAGAGATGACTACATTTTAATATTGAGAGAATTACTGTTATGCGCAGATAATTTATAAACCACTTCAGGACCAAAGTCATTCTAAAAGTATTTACTCTTAGAGGGGGAAAAAAAGGTCTCTGTCTCTGTTAGGTTTTATATGGAAAGCGATTTGCTCCATAGCTTGAATTTATAGCTTCTTCCTCTCCATATGTTAGGACTCAGGGCTAGTATTACCTATTCTAACATAAGACATGCGGAAGTTGACCATTTTTGTAACAAGCTGGTGAACTCATGAAATGATCAGATAATTACATCCTTTGACTTTCTGAACTGTATTTCTGGTTACAAAACATTAGAAAAATGAAATACCAAAGACACCAAACTCACTGGACACAAAAAGGTCTGATGGCTTGGTAAGATGAAATGCTCAATTTGGGTTTGGCAGCACTGTGGTATTCAGTCAAAAATATATGTGAAACATGGATGGAGAAAACATGTTCTATGCTCTGGTTTCCTAATTTCTGTGTTGCTGTTCACAGAATTTCTATGAAGGTATCTTGAAAGTGACTGGGATAGAAGATGAGAATGAACAAGAAGAGGTTAAACTCAAGCAAGGCTTAAGTGAAATCCCTGCAATTTATGAATTACATCAAGAGATCCTGGGAGAACTGGAAGAAAGAGTCTTTAAATGGTAAGGAATGGCATCATTTGATGGCCTTGATGTACCTTCCCCATAGTTCACAATTCCCCTGACTTGCAGTAAGACTGGGTTTCCAGCAAAGATGAAAGAAAAACCTTAAGTCCTTTGGCAGATTTTGTGTACAGACAGGCAGGAAGCAATCAAATTGATAAACAAAATCCTGAAGCGTTTGCGTAGTGCTGGTTTATACCCCCACATACAAACATAGCACATGCTCCAAGACTGCTGAAGGCAAGTCCGTATACACAACCCACGCATTCCGAAGCATTCCAGTCAGTCAGTGTGAGAACACTGCTTCATGAACAGCACCATTCCTCGCCTTTGCCTTGAATGCTTAGTGAGTTCAACTTGAAATCATCACCAGAGGCTAAACATGGCCTGAGAGGCAGAGGCACCAGAACTCATCTTAAAAGATTCTCTTACAAAAAACCTTCACAGCAACTGTACAGCTCTCAGATAAGGGTGAGTCAAGGCAAGGCTCTGTGCAGACTGAGTTTCCAAGCCAAACAGACAGCCAGCTGGCTGAGGGACTCCAGCTACGCCAAACATTCTACTGGGACAAAGCATTTCCATGAAAGGATTAGGCCCTGCCTCAGACAGACAAAGCTCCAAGCTCTTTTAATTAAAGAGACCTCTGACTTAATCCTGGTTAATTAGGTCTCAGTCTATCAAACTGCTAGAAAAAGACTGCCCAAAACAAATTGCCTCTGCAGTACCCAGCCTACTACACCCAGAGCAGGCAACACAGCCCATAGCCTAGGCTAAGCTGTTCTGCCTCGACAGCTCATGACAGACTGTACAGCCTGGTACCACCACCCCGGGGGGCTCCACCAAGCAGCTCTCACTGGCTGTGGCTGCCTTACGCCAGTGCCTTCATGGAGCAGTTAATGACATAAATTAAATCAGGAAAGCTTTTCAGAAACAATCTTAAATTCAGCGCACAGCTCTACTGATGAGCTCTGAACTTTCAAATCAAAGGGTTCATCAGGTTAAAGGAAGCTTTATATTAGTTTGTGTCCACCAAGGTCAGGTTACCAACTGCTTAAAAAGAGCCTAAAATAAGCTTAAAAAAATACCATCAGAGATTGTCCTCCCAATTGTGAAGGTCAAACAAGGACTGTGAACACCAACACAGAGTTTCCAGCAACAGCAGCCGAAATCCAAAATGCCTTGTGCCTAAAGAAGTCATAGCCATACTCTAATACAGCAGCATGAAGCAACACTGGCGCATCTGCTGGCACACAACCTACCTGCTGCCTAGGCAATGTCACGACTAGGGATCAGCCTCACACAGAGCCCGTTCTACCGCAGTGTGTTTCGCTGTCCAGTACATCCACTCATTATTGTTTTTTTTTTTCACCATGTAATGTAAATATTAGCTGCATGATGTCATTAGCCAATGGGCAGAACTGCTGTAATGAGAATGAAGTAGGAAACTTTCCCTTTCCTTTCCTTTCCTTTCCTTTCCTTTCCTTTCCTTTCCTTTCCTTTCCTTTCCTTTCATTTCCTTTCCTTTCCTTTCCTTTCCTTTCCTTTCCTTTCCTTTCCTTTCCTTTCCTTTCCTTTCCTTTCCTTTCCT
>JAWLRI010000747.1:84957-124720 GCA_034781795.1 Crypturellus tataupa
TTCCTTTCCTTTCCTTTCCTTTCCTTTCCTTTCCTTTCCTTTCCTTTCCTTTCCTTTCCTTTCCTTTCCTTTCCTCCTTCCCCTTTCCCTTTCCTCCTTCCTTCTTCGTTTTCTTCCTTAGTAATAGTCTGCTTGTTCTTTTCTTCTGTGGCCTTAGGGAGGAACACCAGAAAGTTGCTGATGTTTTTCTCTCCAGAAAATCAAGGTTCAATCACCACACTGCATACATTATGCAGTTTGATAGGAATTTGGCTTTGGTGGATGAAACTTGCCTTAAATACTCCCAGTTGTCTACCATCATTCATGAATTTGAGGTAAGGCCTTCTTGATTCTTTACCTGCATTAATACATAGTTGTGTTACACGGCTTACTCATAGACACTCATGTCTGCAACTCCACCAGTATTCACGCACAGCAGAGCAGGAGAAAAGTTCTCCTCACATCCTGGCGATAAAACTGACATTCATGTGTGCACGTGTTTCCAGGTCTGTATCTGTTGCCCACACACCCCTGTGTGTGTATGCAGAATTTTAAGTGTGTGAGTCTACAGCTCAATCTATAGCTGAGTATACTGTGCTCATACATATGCATGTAATGGAGTAATTTCCCATTCAAATTAATATACATTAATATAAAATATGAAGCTCCCTGAGCACGTATGAAACTTTTAATTTTTAATCCATTTTTAAATGGATATTGTGACAGACAACAAACCACACTGCAAAGGAAGGAAGAAGGAAGTCTGCTTGCTAGATAAATACAGGGATCTATTCATCTCGAACCCCTCAACAGTTTGCAACTGCTGGGCCTTTACCAGTAAGAAAGAAACACTTTGCAGTTGTGTTAGCTCACACATTCCTGCTGAAATGATGGGAAAAACATCATGATGCAGGTGATGGAGTTTCAAGCCATGATGCTTGATTACATTATAAGGCGCCAACAATACAGCCAGGCCACATCACTTCAAAAGCATAAACTCATATGTTGACTGGAAGATTCAGCTCAGCTACACTAACTTTATTGAGCTAAAAGAGTTAAAAGTCCTGCTGTTTTGCTGGATGTCTAAACCCCCTGTTTCTTATCACCTTTATCTGATATGAGGAATAACAATGTTTTCTCGAGTGGCAGGGTGCTGCACAGATGAGTTAATGATTGCACTTGAAAGTTTATTTAGAATGCTAGCTCTATGGGATATGGACTGTGTTTTAATCTGCAACACATGTAAAACATTAATGAGAATGCATTTCTAAAGCCACCATTTATGAAAAGATCTGTCAGCATTCATGAAGACGCCTTGAAACCACCATAGTTATTTCCTGTTAGCAACTAAGGGGAGCTTTCCTGACTCAGCTCTCTCTGAACAGGAACTTGGTAAATACAGCTTTCTGCTGATGGTCACTGTTCCAAGCACTCCTCCTAGCCACCTGCCTACATACTGATGTCTTAATTAGCAACCCCGAGGATTAGCTCCTATTTCTAAATAGATGGAGCTTTTGCTAGGAAAAGATAAGCAGGATTTTGCCCTAGTATCAGTAAGCTCTGATTTTTTTTTCCTTCTTGCAATATCTGCAAAAAGCAGGTACATGCACACACACATAAGGGAGGCATTTCTCAGATTTTTCTTATTGTATTTTTAAAGCATGAATACTGTTAGCTTCCAAGATCATCAACAGAGGGTTTAGAGATTGTACTTTGGGTACCTTTGACCTGAGTATGGGGGCGTGGGAATATTCAGTGCAACTGCGAACACGTATTTGCTGAGTTCAGTCAGCCAGCCACAGGAGCAATACAGTAACAGGAGACACCTCTGCTGCCTTGGGAAACACTGCTCTTTGTCAGTCTTCTTTTCCATAGTTAGCTCCCTAGACTCCCTTTAACCCCGCCTCTCTTCAGAAGTGTCGAACACTATGGAAGTGTAGGTCAATGAACTCTGAAGCCCTGTGAAACTTAACTTGGTTTTGGACGCATTTCTTGGTTGCTCTGGATATGCAGGGACTTTTCAGAACTGAGTCCTGTGGTTTGCTTTTGCCTTTGCAACCATGTAATAAAACTTAACAGTTATACTGTAAACTATATATTTTAACTGAGCCCTTATGAGCCTGTCTGCAATGGGTTGAATATAAGAGGCCAAGGCAAAAAGAAAACTGCTACATCTTTTCTGTGGGAGTGTTAAATTGTACCACAGCTTCCCTTTATTTTGTTGCAATAAGACTCTGTATACTGGGGATACTTCGCTGTATTTTGCTCAGTTCTTATGTCTTGAAATCAGACACTTAATTGCAGAGGAAAGAAAAAAAGGCAACAAGGTCCACTGAGATCTGCTTCCCCGGCTCCAGAGCCAGCACCTAAAATCTTTATTTAATCTTTAATCTAATTGGCATTCACATTCCTTCCTTATCCCTCTTTCCAAGTTCAAACTGTTTTGTGAATGATGCCATAGGAAATACGCTGCCATTCACAGTTGCTCATTCATAGTCAAAAAGACTATGTCCCTGAAAAGAAAGAAAATTGAAATGGCCTAGTTTGATACCAGTGTGCATGCAACTGGTATCAAACATGCAACGGACACATCAGGTAGAAGAGGGACAGTTTGGTCTTGAGCTCACACATTCCTGATTTTTCTTCCCTCTTCCCTCTCCGGAGGACAGCACAACTCTGGTGACAGCCCACAGAGTGTGAAGCATCAGCTTCTGAAAGTGGTGCAGCGTGTCTTCCAGTACCACGTGCTGCTGACAGGTCAGTAAAATCAAACTGCTCTGAAAGGTACCACAGTGAAACCCTTCCTGTGATGTCTTGTGCCCCCTTTGTGCTGCATGCTGATACCAAGACAGCTAAAATACAGTGGGAGAAACTTGAGATTTCTTGGGAACTTCCATATGATTAATTGCAGATCAGGAAATGTCAGGCAGGCTGGAAAAGAACCTTCAGCATGATCACGCTGAAAGGTCACTCAAAACTGTTAAACCAAGTGCTTTTAGCCCTTCCTTTCTGGCTTTATCCTTCCATGAAAGAGAGGCAGAGTTCAGAAACCTCACTGCCAGTTGACAAGTTTGATTTTATTCACATCAAGGGTAGTTATCAGAGGCAGTAGGGGACTTCAGTTCCCAGGAAGGGGAGGCCCCTTAGCACTGTATACACAGCCATGGAGTGGCAAAGCACTGTCTCCTTCCACTCTTATCAACAGAGCATTTGTATTCAGCACTGCACCCTATACTCCACATGCACTATACACCTAAGACTAGGGATGACTTTAAATGAAAATCCCAGACAAATTTCTCTACATGCTAGGAAAGCCCAAGCAGAGGTTCAGATTCCTGTGGTGCCTTGTAGTAACATCTCCACTTCAGCACTGGCTACATCACTCCCACCTAGAATCTCTCTAGCCGGGTCTTCTGATGTTCATGTTCTTTCCTGTGGCTCATTCCCAGAAAATGTAGCAGGTCTGAGCCTGGGGAAAGAGCAATCTGGTTGGAGAAGGATGGAACCCTCAGCGAGATCTGTGAAGTTTAGGTTTTTGCTAATGAGCTGGCTGAAGAAAGAAGGGGTGAAATTTAACAACGAACCTCAGTGTTGCCCAGTTAAGTGTGACAGATCAAAACACAAGAAACCATGAGAAAACAGGAATGCATAGACATGAAGATGAAGAACTGCTTTGGGAGTATGTATTGTCTAGTAGAGATGTGAGTTATGCATAGGACAGTAAAAAGGAAGCCATAAACCATGTCCATATTCAACAGCTGATGAAAGACACAGCATATTGGAAGTGACTCCTATAAATGCAGAAGAATAAATGGACCATACAAATTGCTATTCACAGCACAAGTTAGTGACAGTTTCATCTTGTTCCAGACACTTTGATCAAGGATGCAATTCATTTTTCACAACAGTTTTGCTTTTTTAGTCACAGCAATACAAATGAACACTGGATGCCAGTAGTAAGAATTTTTTTTTTTGTCTGATTTTCTTCCCTCTCTGGGTGTGTCTACATTAAGGGCAACTTTCCAGGCTGGCAGCTTGAAATACTTAGCTGTCTCACATGGTCCTTACAGTGTTTTTAGTGGATCCATAAAAACATGGCATCTGAGAAAATGGACATGGCATGTCCCTGTCACAAATATCCCCAGCACACTCCACTTCCTGTGTCTATCTCCATGCTCCACAAGGTAAATTGCAAATATAACTCTGTGAGAGAGCCAGAAGTGTCTGAGTGCAGCCCCAGTGACTGGATGTCTCCTCCATGCTTGAAGCAGCTTGAGCTACTCCATGCTCCAGGTACTCGCACTAACTAGGAAGGTGAAAGCTTTCTAGTCCCCTGGATGGTTTTGTGTGCACAAAGGAATAATGGATAGGGAACGAGGAAATTTCATTATCTCATGCTTCATGATATTCCAGAACTGCTACTGCAGTTCTTCACCTGAAAAACAACAGCCCCTCTGTTGTGGCTGTTAGAACAGAAACTGTGTAGTCCATCAGTTTCTCCATACACCACAAAATTGTGTCTACACATGTAGATGTAGGTGCTCTTGTGTACTCAGAACTGTCTGCTTCCACTAGATAAGGAAGGATCAGGACGTTGGTTGCCAGATCCTGGACTACAGTCAAAAGGTTCAGCTAAATGAACCAAGCCACAAACAAAGCTCCCAGCTGTGAAAGGGAACACTGACACTGCCTGAGAATACCACACAACAACTTGCTGCCTTCATGGGTGCAGACAGACTCTTTCCTAAACTCAGGTTAAAGCCAGTAAAATTCAGAGCAGTAAGGAGGGGACAACATTGGAAAACTGTGTGCATATGGATAGGACACTCAAAGGTCTCTGTGAGCAGCATCACCTACAGCACATAGGCCTGGTTCTTGAATGCAGAGTTTAGGAGCCTGGATTCATCAAAGACATAAAAATGAAGTATTTCAGGATTGGGCTTTATACATGGTAGCACTCCCACTGCAGTCACTAAAGGCATAAGAAGTTCCTCACAAAGAAGAGACAAATGATTTAAGTCAAGCAGGCCAGGTAACGCTGACAGGTTAAAAGTTCATAGATAAATTAAATGTAATTCCTATAAAAATAAGTCCTACTTCTGTGTCATTTACAGAACCTAATGTCAAAATGTGACTGAGTTCAATAGTAACCACAGAAATCTGCATCTATAGAATCAGAATCCACTTCCTGCGAACAGACAATTAATGTTAATATAGAGAATTAGTCATTGTTGCAAATACTACTCATTCAGATGAGAAAAGAGCATTTATGAATAGTGCTGCTATTAGTAAAGCAGTGCTACTCAGCATTTCTCTTGACTGAAAAACAAGGAAATATTTTTGTCCCTCTGTTTGTTTATACTTACAAGTTATGCAATGAGTCCAGATTTGAATCAAAGCAGATCTCAAAACAGAATGCAAAGACAAGTTTCAATTTGTAAAGAGATGATATATATTTAATTATTCAGAAATAAAGGAGACATTTGGGGTTTTTGTTTGTTTTTGATAATACAACTACAGATTATGAGGATCCTCATTCTGATTACTGGATATCTGTGTTTGATTGTTTTCTACAGATTACTTGAATAATCTTTGCCCTGATTCTGCAGAATATGAAGCCACACAAGGTAAAACAAAATAGGTAGAACAGAAATTCTCCTTCACTAATTCTGCTTCTAACAATGTGTGATCTACATCAAGAATATGTGAAGGAGGCTTATTTTCAAGATCTCAAGTTAATCTATCTTGAGTTAGATATAAGAAATAAAAGAACTCATTTAGATAGGTTATTTACAGCAAGAATCATATCTTTTTCCATTGAAATTTGTGGGCTTCCTTTAGTTTTGGCATGATGAACACACAGAAGAAGAAATGATTATGTATAGAAGTATGGTGCAGATACTGTAGTTTGGCCCTAGACAGCAAAAAAATCCTGGACTTCTTTGGCTCCATCCATACGGGCACTGGTAATTGTAAAACCAAGTGGGTTGGTTCAATCTGCTTGTCTGTATATCGTTATGCAGGCTATACCTGATTCTGTCTGTACTGTTCAACTTTGGAGCTACTCAGGAAGTTTGCATCATGCACCTCTACTGCTGTATTCCTTTAGTCCGTGTACGCTTGAAAGACAGTGCTTTAAAACCAGTTCTGCCTGATCAATAATCCAGATTTTCAGTTTTTAATACCATCCTTCCTACCACATCAGAAGGGTAAAGCAGAATTTGCTTGCTCCCACTGAAGTTGAAGGTAGGATACTCTTGCCCTCAGGGGGAGTAGCCTCATGCCAGAGTAAGAAAGAATAATGTTGCATTAACAAAACCAGTCCACCCCTCTATTATACTGTGTGCGTACCCAAACCAGCTCATAGCAAGGAGATCTGCAACTCTGAGAGCAGAGGTTGGCACAAAACCCAGTCCAGGCCCCAGCCAGTGACAGTGGGATTTCAGCTACACCAGCAAACTGAACAGAACTAGGACAGATGTTTGAGCCATGGGGCCACACGTGCCATTCTGCTGTTAGCGCACACCTGGCACACTTCTGCCCAGTAAGCCCCCAGATGATGCCCAGGAATGGGCAGTACATCTTGTTTCACAGGCTAAGAGATTTAAGATAGGACCTGAGCAGTCTTACACCATTTCCCTCATCGCCAGTGAATGTAGCCTGGTCCATGTTATTTGCCAATGGCAACTCCAGAAGTTCATTTATGTCATCACGTTATATACACTTCTATTAGAAACGGATGAACCTGTCCTCTCCCTTGACAGCAAAGAACAATCAGGTTTTTGGATGGCTAAAGCTGGGCTACACAATATTCTCGCTGCTGCAAACTCAAATTGTCAAAAATCTGCAACTGGAAAATGCCACAAAATGATTCTGTTCCATTCTAGACACTCAAAGGGGACCTCACAAGCTCACCTGCACAGCACAGTCATGAAACAAAGTTTTCATGAAGGAGAGGGGAGTAGACAGCACTGTTGTATCCTAAATTTGCCAGGCAGTTCCATCCGGAAGGTGCCAAAGGAATGAAAGGAGCGCCTTGAGACTTTCGGGCATTTAAAGATGCTCTCGTATATAAAAGGGATTTGGGTTATTCTTCCTAATCTCATATGTGATTTATGTTCTTTGTTCTGCTTCATCTCTTAGCTGCCTTACTCATTGTCTCTGAAATCACAGACCGAGCCAATGACAGCATGCTCCAAGGGGTGAGTCCCACCATACTCAGTCTGAACAATAGCATTTTTTGGCACATCTACTGAAGTGAATGCAAATTTGTTAATTCTGAAGCTTCGTTGAGGTGACACTCAAGAATTTGTACAGCTCTGGTTTATAGTACCGCATATATGGAGTAGGTCTAGGCCCATTAATGAAACTGTACAAGATTCAAGCCGATGTGGCATGAATCACAGTCTTTTCCTTCCTAAGGTTGTTGGAACGGCACGTGGAGCAATGAAGTCATAAATTTTCATAATTCTGTTTCTAGCATGTGATGTTTTTAGATATGCAATCTTAAAAGACACCACAGGTGTGCTAATTAAGATATATTCCAAGCTCATTTACATGACTTTTCCAGAATCCGCACTTGCATTTTACTTCAGAAGAACAGGTCCTAATTTATGGTGTTAAAGATCAGCTCACACTGACCAAAACTTTCCCAGGTTAGAGCTCTTGTGTAAATACAAGTTTAGGCATCTAAGCCTATTAAATATCCTTCTAAAATACTGAGCAATTCCTTTAAAATTAGTGTAATTTAATAATAACTCTCACACAATATTAGAGTCCTAATCAGCTGGCCAAGGTAGCTTGCACAGAACTGTCCTTATGATCATTTTTTCCAAGAATTTAGGTATCATTTTTACCTAAGTTTTGCTATTGACAGTAATAAGAAGCAATGCTAAGAGGCACAGAAGGCAGTAACCAGACACTGGATACAGCAAATTTCTCAGGAATTTAATTTGGTGGGCCTCTGTATGATAGCTAATCTACAGCCTGTGCTTTCCTTATATTATACCAGCCATTCCTATCTGCAACTACATTATCTCCTTGGGTCCATGTTTGCAACACTTGCAGCTTTAGTGCTGCAGTCACACTATACAGCTCAAGGAACTTGTAAGAAGTGTCTACAGTCCTCATAGCTTAATGAAATGTCAAGAAATGGTACAGTCCAAAATCTTAACAACGGCATTTTTAAAGCCTTCTTTCTCAATGCCTTCGGATCACCAAGGATAACACAGCATTACTATGGGAGCTATTAGTGCTGTTGTGTTCTTGAGGATGTTGACCATTATGGTGGTTTCTTAGTGACCACACAGATGTCATAGGACAAAGCACCTCCTTCCAGTCATCCTACATTTCACCCAATAATGAGTGGTTGCACTTAAGTGTTTCTTTCTCAAAAGCTGTCTAATCTCAAGTATTTAGATACACTGATTCCAAGTGATGGTGATGCACCACACATTTTGGGAAGCTGATCACATTTTACTTCTCACTAAAACATTTCTGACTTTAGCACCCTCTCTTGGGATTCGGTTGTGCTTGTGTCTGCTAAATTAAGGATTTGTTTGGAATTGCAACCCTCTCTCCCTACGGTTAATTACAGATGGCAGTTAAGACATTTATTTAATCTACTGAAGACAGTGTTGCTAATAATCACTCCACCGTCAAAACACGAAATCCAAGGGACACAGCAGAAAACACCTGTGCATTAACGTGGACAAGGGGAAGAAAGTGACAGGACATACCAGCCCTTAAGAAGTTTGTTTTCAGATAGGATTTTAAAGTTGAAAGAAAGAATGATCCACATTTTCTGCAGATTATCAGTAATTCATTATTAGCTTCTTGTTGTTGTTTTATGCTAATAACACTACAGTAGTTTTTCCCCTGAAAACTGCTAACCTAGGATTTTCAGACACATTACGATATTAACTATTTCCACAGTGTTCTTCTCAAATAGAAGATTATTTGCACAATTTGCAGATGTGCAAAGACACAGTGTATACCATCACCACACAGCATTAAGAGTATCTACAGAAGACATTCACTACTTGAACTAGGCAGCATTTGTATTATTCTGTGAACTTCCACAATCTGCTAGAGGTCCCGAGATGCTAAGAGCTATAAATCATTGTTGCTGTTACCAGCTGCTGAATTCCTCGGGGAAGCAGTTCTCCTGCCTATACAAAATGATAATACGCTCCTTGCCTAACAGAAGTTGCAGTTCACTGCTGAACCGGCTGGAACAGCTTTCAGCCATCCCACACACGCAATACTAATTGCGTGGAGCTTTGTTTTCATTTTTGAATTGTAACTTGTCAAGGACTATGGAAGGAGAATGATAAGAGTTTTAAGTGAAATTAAGAAAATTACATAAATAGGGAGTTTAAGGAAACCACAGGAAAATTCTACCCCTCTCAGCTGCCCACCACAAATCCCCACATCTGATGGCCATTCCATTTCCTACCGGAAATGAGTCTGACACATTCCTGTCCGCTTCCTGGTGAACATGTGTACATACTGCAAGGTCAGCATGGCAACAGTCCCTTCCGCAGCAGACCAAAGCAAAGCAGGAGTGCAGCTGAGCTGCAGCAGCTGAATTCTCCTGTCACCCTTGCAGAAGTCCTGGTAACTAGCAGTAACATTTGCACGGAAGGTGCTCCCAAGCAGGCACTGCCCATTTTGCAAATGAAGAAGGGATTTCTGTTGTAGAAGCTACCACTTTGACAAGTTTTAATAGAACTAAAATACCCTTTAGTCTTTTACAATTGTCTTTTGCAAATGGCAGCTGTCCCATGATCCCTGGTATTTCCTGTACTGTTAGATTATACATTCTGTTTCCACTTTGCTGGCCCACAGTATTTCAGAAGTGATCTGAAAAATTCCATTTGTTACTGTCTGCAATGCAAAGGAGATACTTGATGGCTGAAAAGGTCTTGAAAATTTGCCAACCACCAGCCATTTTGCAGCATCATAGTGCATCCCTATGCTAGTAAAGCTTGTTGCCACTCAATGCATGTTCGATAGATGGTTACATATTAATAACTGAACTTAGTAATTCTTTCTTTGGCAGAATTAATAACATAACACTAAAAAAGTGTAATCTTTCACTGAGGTAGTAACATTCAGAGATATTTCAGGCTTATCTTAAAAGAAGCAGACATAGGAATTAATTAATTGATTGTGCTGGCTGAAATTCAGAGTAAATTAGCCTTGACACACCATCATGCTAACATGGATACACTCCCTTCTGGTATCTGTGATTACTTTCTCAATTAGCTGATTTTATAGACCACACTGATTTGTATCACACAGTATATCCCTGATGGCACTGTACAATCTCGTACTGTCTAAATAAACCCAGAAATAGCTTAATGCCACTGAGTAGAGAGCAGGAAAATGGACCATTATCTACTACAGCTGAAAACTGTCATCAAAGGCTGCTAGGCCATGAAGTTGTTTTCTCCCCTGCATAAATATGGCCCTTAGTATGTAGTTTATCCAGGTGTGTAACTGAGGATTCAGGACAGAAAGACTAATTTGAACAAAAGAATCCTAACTTTTAGGTGTATTCCACTGATGTCTCATTGCTGCTGTGCAATCCATTTTGCTGTTCTAACCAGATAAAACCAGAGCTGAATTCTGCCTACAAACCTGGGTTTTAGCAGCATTACCTTCTATAAGGAAGGTGAATTCAAATGACTTTAGCACTGCTGTAAAGGTACAAATATACCTTCTTTTCCTCTGTATATTCCATCCGATATCATCTCTTTCATGAGAACACAGGCTTAGTTAGATTAATTTTAGATACCATCTTCAGGGTATTTTCAGAATCATATCACACACCAGTGTTCAGTAACTGGGTCTGTGCTCTCAGCCCAGGTAAGCAGTTAACAATACCAGAGCTTGATAATGAACATCCTGATCTTTGCAAAGCAACAAAAGACAGACCCTGTTTCATTGCTTATTTAGTCGTTAACCTTCTAAATCACCTAATGCAAAACCACTGATTCATTAGTATGATAATACTAATAATGATCCTATAGTAATAGAACGCACTTTAGATTATATGTGTCACATCAGTAATGCAGAGGCCTTTGGAGAAGATACTGCACTTTGTTTCCAGTTTATTGGTTCCTAGAGTGAGAAAGTCAGCAGAGTCAGTTCTTTCCGAAGGTGAACTGAGGTGCAAAGGAGACTTTAAAGATAGCAAAGGTGACAGAGATGTTGACAATCACAAGAGGCATGTATGCAGGTCATTAGGTTTCACAAAAAGCTGGAAGGTTTTCTAAACCTAAATTCCATGGGGCCAGCTCTCTCTCTGAAATCTAACTTTACAGCATCGCTGTAAACATCTAGACAGAGAAATAAAATGGGGAGACGAGATGAAGGAGGGTTTGCCTGCTTGTCTAAAGAACAATCACCAATGCTCAATGCTGTTTCTCTTCCTCAGGAAAACCTGCAGAAGCTGGTACACATTCAGCACAGCGTCAGGGGGCAGAGCAGCCTCCTCCAGCCAGGAAGGGTGAGTGCTGCAGGCAGCCCTGTGCTGATAAGGGCATTGTTTCCGGCCAGCTTTATTTCTGTCAGTGTGGATGGGGAGATTCAGATGTCTCCAGGTGCTGTTTACCGAGTCACTGTGATAAAGGTTGTGGGCCTGGCTTGTCGCTCTGTCGTCACTCTGGCATTTCTTGAAGATACATGCCAAGAGTCTCACGGTGGGGAAGATGGGCCCCTGCTTGCCCAGAGCGCAGCCCTGCGGGTTTCCACTGCAGACATCCAGACTGCCCCATTACAGTGTGTTTTGGAGGAGTCACTGTTTTACTTTTTACATATCCATGTTGAAAGGTCTGACATACTTGAAGCAAGAGCCTTTAATCAGGGGAATTTATTTGTTTTAAATTTATTCCTATTCCCTAGTGCTGCTTTTAGTGCAAGACACCATTTTATAGCAACATATAAATAGAAATGTGGAAGAATGTCTTGCTGTCCACATCACAAGCAAATTTTTCTTGGCTATCAAGTCTGCCAAGCTTTCTCATCCCCCACCACCTTTACACTTCAGAGGATCTCTTGTTGAATTCTACAGCCCCAAATCTCCCCTCAGTTCAACAGTATCATTAGCAAAATTAACGGAGGAATTTTCAAAACATACATACTCCTGAGAATCTTCATCAGCCAACAGGCAGCCAACTGCTCTTTTTTCCTTCAGAATAAAGCCTCCGCATTATAACCTACTGTTTCCTCCTTCAGATCTTTGTTAAAGAGGGAACGCTGATGAAAGTTTCTGGAAAAAAGCGACACCCTCGGCATTTGTTCCTGGTAAGATTTTGTGTTTTTTGTCTTTCTCGTATCTTTTCTGGGCTTATGCAGACCTGAAACAGAGTAGAAACTTCAGGTCTGCAGCTTGTTAACCACCAGCAGTGATGTGATGAGCTGGCTAATAGCAGTCTGTTTCACACGTGTCCCAGTGTACTGCATACTGAAGTACAGGAGTGAAGCCCTGTTTCTTGGCTACTTACAGCCCGAGCTATAGGACAGTGATCACAATTTAAAGATAATTAAGAGAAAATGAACCATTCATTTCATTTCTCAGGGACCTACCACCTTATAAAAAAAAAAACTTAACAAAAAAGAGATGGAAAAACATTGGTTTATAACCACTGCTTTCAATGCTCATGTTTTTATTTTGTATTACACATTGCATCTGAAACTCTAGTTTTCTGAGCTGTATTCTCAGCTTTGCAAGGGTGAGAATGTACACAGACATTTTATGTACTACGTCTTAGAAGTTCAGATCCTTATATGCTCATGTTTGTAAGGTTCTTTAGTGAAAACAGCCATAAAATCCTGAGTGTTATTGCTAGCATTAATATTGAAGAATGCCATTTAAAGAATTTATTTTAAAATAAATGGGTTATAGGCCTAGAATATGTATTTTTATGGTCTCTGTAAATACTGACAGCTTTTCAGTCTGGGACCAATGCAGGGAGGAAAGATGGCTGGTTACAGAAGCCAGGCATTTTGCCATTAATTCTTATTTCCTATGATAACTATTATTTCTGTGATTCTGTGATTTCATACTTGCGTGTGAGTAGGACCTTCCTTGTTCCTGTTCAGCTTCTCTGCCTCCATGATAACGTAGTCATAATCAAAGGTGAGATGAGATGGGACACAGTACTGGCACTTCACTTTTTTGATGGCTTCATTGGTTGCTGTGAAAATTAGGATTTTCATGTAATGAAAATGATATATATTTTACCCAAATCTTCCAAGTATGAGGTTGCTGCAGTGCTATTTTACTGAGTCTGCATCAATGCACTGTAAAAAATGCAAAAAAATGTCAGAACTGTGACTCTGGAGAAGCTAAGGGAAAATGTTCATGCCAGAAACAGTCACTGTGGAATCAAGATCCTAAGAAACTGTGCTCCCTGTGGGAGTAACACTGAAGGCTACTGATGACCATTTGGTAAAAGATGGTATGTGCTTTCCTTGTTGATCTTTCTGCATACAAGTTTGTCTCTGTGAGGACTGTATGAACGTTTTGTAATTGAGGCTAAAATTGAGCCAAAATTCCAAAATATCTTTACCACTTTGTCTTCCATTGTAGTCATAGCTCTGTCATCATAATCATATTTATTATGGTAAATACTGCAACGGCACAAGCTTAGATATTATAACTGAGATACAAAACTTAAAAGGAGGATCAGAAATCAGATCTGTATTTTAGATTGAGAGAAAAGTAAAATTCAAATTTGGGTTAAACAATAACTGAGCTAAAATTCAAAGAATCTGAAATGGCTTATTAGTTTGAGGATCACAGAGACAGAATTTATTACTGGAATTAAAAAAAACAGAGAAATGAGTATCTGGCACTTTCTAGTTAGGGTACTATTTTTGTTTTTAGGGAAAGTTCAACTGCTTAAACCCATATGTTAAGTGCAAGGACAGAAGTATCTCTTGGCAGCTGCAGATATTACAGTGGCCAATGTCCAGTGGTTAAAAGATGCTTTTAGTATTTAGAAACCACCTTTCATTTATTATTTTTTTCTTTCTTCTTTGGGTCAGAAAGGCAAATTATGGTCGGACACGTTGTCATGTAAAGTATGTACTGGAGCAAGGCTAAATCATGGTGGTCACTTTCAAGAACCACAGACACACAAATCCAGTTTCTTTCCTACCTTAGCACTGTGAGGTTGCAAGTGCTTTAGGCTTCCTGTATAATGTATCTTATTGAGGGGGTCATGTTGGAAACAGCTGTAAACTCACTGGCAATGATCTATCTTTGGATTCAGTCAGTTTTTACTCAGTTTCCTCTACCCTAATAGTCCCTTAGGTTGTACAGTAATGCTATAGCTGTAGGAAGGAGAATCTTTGTGGAATGTGCTATTTCCTGCAAGTAACACCTGAATGCTTTTGCATTCTCTATCTATAACCACTGATACTGCAGTCTCCGTTACCTCAAAGCCACTCCTGGGTTGTTTATCAGATTATTTAGCCTGTGAGCACATTTAGACAACTCCTGCATTGCTTTAGCAACATGTATCTTGGCATACAGGACCTTTACTGTAACAGTCTCAAGTCCCTAACGCCCATCACTGGCCTGCATGACTGCATCCTTCCCTCTGCCAGGGATTCTAGCTCTTATCCACATCCTGTCTCTTGATTCTAACCTCTGGGACACTCTGTGTATGCCAGCTATGCTTGAGATTTGACTCTCTTGAATCTATGGGAAAACTGAAAACACCAAGAGTTGAAAAATCTGCTAAATATTGTCTCTTAAGAACAGCACTCACTAAAGGCTTTATATTCTAAGAATCATATTATGATTCTTTCAAAGACACTGAAAGAACTCCTGCAGTATAAGGATTTAATCTAATATGCTCATCAACACAAACTTTCAGAACTTTTTTTTTATGATGCTTACCATTGCCATTGTTACCCAGAAAGGTCATCAGAAGCTGATATGTACAGGTTTACTTTGTTTTGATTTTGGATGATATGAGTTAAGTTTACCTTAGCTAATCAAAACCAAATTCTACATGATTAGTACTTTCCAAAGTTCTCTATACTGAACTTTGCCTGAAGCTGAATCAAATCCAGGATTTGCAGACAGCTTCAGTGGAAGGGTATATGCTGAAGGTAAACCTGAGAATTTAACCCATAAGCACCTCAGAATATGAGTTCACCAAACTAAAGATGTAGTTAGAATACGCTACAGATGTTGGGCATGTGCCAGACTCTTACTCGGTCTGGGCAGTCGGTGTGCTTTGGTGGACTTGTTCTCTGAGTATTCACCTCTAAGAAATGCTTTATGTCTGTGCTCGGCTCCTATAGGCATGAGTATGTAACACACACATTCAGGGATTCTTCGGGTATATGTCTCTGTGGGTGTATATTGCGCGTATCACAAAGCTACTTGAGCTGTCTTGTGCAGACTGATGGTATTGTTGAATCTGGCGTTTCCTGGCAGGATGTTTAGCAAGTTTTGCTGGGCGCTTGTTTCCTGAGTTCAGTCTGTGTTTACAAGGATGTTGGAGCCTTTCTGCAGCACAGTATGGGCTGCTGACGCTGGAAGGCCCTGTAATCGCCCCTCAACTACGGGACTTTGCAACTCAGACACTAGCTCTTATCTCACCCTTCCAAGAATTTCTCTACAAAAGCTGCTTGTATTGGAAGTGGGGTGGGGGTAACTGCCATCAAATAGCAGACTTTGTTTAATGTTCCAGCCAGCAGAGCTGGAACACAGGAGAATTCTGAGTCTGCAGGTTGGAAAATGCAGCCCCAGCACACATTCAGGATGCTCTGCTGACACTCAAGAGAATGTTTACCACCAACTTAAATAACACAGGGTCCATAAAAACTGCCCATTAAAATAATCGAAAAATGAAAAACAAACAAACAAGCACACACAAAAAAGCACCAAGAAACAGGTAGGAGCTCTTAGACAAAATAAATATGAAGTACAGGTGCCAGCAATTCAGATTAACCTGCTTGAATAAAAAATTTCAGAGAGTGTAGGTTAGAAAATTTGCTCTGAACTTTAATGTTATGGGTTCCCATCACAACAGAAGGGATTATAAAGACAGGGGAGAGGCAGAAGTGTCCCTCTCTGTCCTTCACTATTAACTGTTTTACTGGGGAATGTTTCTGTGCATGCAGCAGTGCAGACCAGGAATACCTGTCCTTCATTGATACTCATGCACTCTGGGGTACCCAGTTATTCAGGAAACTTTCTGGCAAACAGAAGTGTGTCTGAAAGGACTGCAAGGAAGTCCCCTGGGGCTGTGGCAGTTTCAGCTCTTTTACCACAAACATCTGAGAGTCTGCAAGATCAGCTTTTATTATGGCTCAGACCTCACTGCTTCAGGAAACAATGCGCCCACAGTAGTATACAGAAAAGCAGTGTGTGAAACCAAAGGATTCTTTGAAACCACTGGCACTGATGCTAGTTCTGCATACACCATTCATACAGCCACCAGTGAGTTCTCAAGTACAGATGTGGCTAAAGAAATAATAGAGGATCCTTTTTTGTGAATGCCTTGCTTAGCAAGCTTTGAAATATCTGTTGTAATTTCACTATGACAGGCTACAGCTGATCAGACCTCAAAAAACATTAAGACTCATGGCCTTCCTCCATATACTGCACAACAAAACAGGAGGAGGAAGAAAAAAGAAACTCCAATGGGCAATTATAAAACAAAATCATTAGTAATTTTTAATAAAATCTGGGTATATTAATCAAAGCTGCCATAACAAAAGAATTCACTAGAGTGTCTTTCTTAATCAATGGTAATAAAATAAGTTGATATATAAGAAATATATACCTTTTAAAATAAATGGCGTTTGTAGTCCAAAAAAAACAGGAGTACATGCTACCAAAATCCTAAAGACCTGTGTTAGGAGTGTACTTTCTCTGGCTTAGTGTCCATAATTAGTCTTTTTTTTTTCCTGAGTTGTGAAACAAACTTCAAGTACTGGCACTGATGACTGGCAGAACTACTGTTTTCTCCTAATAATCCTTTGAACATTCGGTAGACAGCAGAATCACCAGACAAATGTGAGAATTGATTCAGAGTATTATCTAATTTTAGTACTAAAGCTTGTCTTTTTTTATTTCCTTTTTTCCACTTGCTGCTCTAGTCCTTGCTGTCACTGACTTAAAGTGAAATCTACACATCCAGCAATACCAAGTTAAAATAGCTTCCATTTGATTTTCCCTGAGGTTTACATTCACATAAGTTTTCCTACCCATGCCTGCTATATATCTTCAGTATGCCATTCATTGTGATAAATTTTATGGTTATGTACAACCCTCGTTAAATCGGGAATAATTGTGTGGTCAGTACTGTACAGGTGTCACTGTGCTGCCTGGATTGATGTTAGTATGGAATGTAATTTATGGAGTCATAAGTAAATGGCATAAAAACTCTACGACAAGCTATTTGTCACTATTTCTATGGAAATTCTATTGTGTTGCTGCAAAAGAAGTAAACACTTTACCGACAGTCTGAAACTTTTCTTCTGACTCAGTATGTTTTTATATACTCATTTGAAAAGTGCTATATTAAAGAAGCTTTAAACTATGCATTAGTTAACTCACTAGAAAGACCTATCACCTGGCCTAAACACAGCTTCAGTGTCAGTCAAATCCTGAGAGAAACAGAGCGGCTGCATTCCAGGCAGGTTGTACTGCCAGGTAGTAAACGTACAGGCTCCCTTCCCAACTTGAATACTGCACTGGATTGCATTGCCCTTTGAACAAGCAGCTGCTTAACCCAACCTGGGCAGAAGAGTTAGGGGAAGAGGGGAAAAAAAAGTAACAACAACAACAACAAAACGCAGGGAGCTTTTTATGTACTGGCTTAGCCATCTGCAGCAGTCAAAAATGAGATGGAATCAAAGCCCAGGATCTAAGCTCCCTTGAGCTCCATGGAAATACAGGTCTTGATCTAACCTGTGTGGCTTAGGCCTGTCTTTAGCAACAGCCCTAGCAGTTCATCAAGTTACTGCTTATTCTGGGCATCCCCCAAAGAAATAATGGTCAGGCTGGCAAGTCCTATTGCAAATTATTGATTTTGTCTTTCTCTTCATCTAGATGAACGATGTTCTGCTGTACACATATCCCCAGAAGGATGGCAAATACCGACTGAAAAGCACCTTGGCTGTGTCAGACATGAAGGTAATACTTCATCTGTATTACAACCGATGATTAAAGTTGTATAGTACTTCGTTAATACTTTATTGGTTTATGTCTTACTTCCACCCTAGTGCAAGGGGATGAGAGGACAGACTTGTTAGCAGAGGACTCTCCTTGCTTCTTACAGGACTTAGAAGGAAAAATAAGATAAAGCAAACAAATAGCAATCTTATCTATAAGGTTTTCAGGCTGATCATGAATAATGCAAACCAAAATCAGATTTACTATCTGATCACGAAACTGGAGGCGGAAAGATTTATTATCCCATTTCTTTCATTCACCCCTGTCTACAGCAAATGTATGATTGTTCCCTACAGCATATTCACTAGATCTTAGGCTGCCTGGTTTTAAACTCCTGTCACTACAAATTTACATAAGCTTTCATTTGCCTGTATTTTATGTGCCCTTTGACTGCTTTCATCAAATAATGGATGATATGGTATTAATAGATTCAAAAAGTGATTAGTGCACTTCATGGAAAAGGTAAACTGGGTGCTATTACATGCAGTCATACAGACATGGTCTCTTATTCAGCAAATCCCTAAATGGCAGATTGCCAGAAACTGGACCTAATTACCTTGTTCTTACACTCTCTCCCTAATGTCTCTCCCCCATGTCTCATACAGACATGGTCTCTGTGCAACAGGACGTATTGGGCTGGAGGGATCTTTGCTTCTAACCCGGCCTGCCATTATACACCTCCCTCTAAGAACCTATTCATAACTGTTCTATAGTTAACATAACAAGTTGTATCTATACGAAAGAGGAGTTGAACTGGCAAGTCAGGAGTTTGGGGATGTAGGAAATACACAGGATGAGAATAATTAATTCAATTAATTATTAATTTCAGAAGAATGACACAAGGGGTATTGGTGTATTATAAAAATGTGGCAGTCTCGGTTTGGATAACCCTAGAGACATCAAAGTCTAAAACTAATTCTGTATGCCCAGCTGGGGAAGGAATTGCCAGAATGCTCTGCCACTGAGTGGTACAGAGACACAGAGCAAGTACCTGCTAGGGTGCATTTGAAATACTGAGTCATTGGCATGACAGATGCATGCTGCTCCCCTACTCGGCCCTGGTGAGCCAACATCTGGAGTACTGTGTCCAGTTCTGGGCCCCACAGGACAAGAGGGATGTGGAGCTGCTGCAGAGAGTCCAGCGCAGGGCCACGAGGACCATCAGGGGCTGGAACATCGGCCCTATGAGGAGAGGCTGAGGGAGCTGGGCCTGTTCAGCCTGAAGACAATAAAGTTGAGAGGGGACCCGAGCAGTGATACCATAACGGAGGGAGGAGGATGGGGCTGGCCTCTTTTCAGTGGTGGCCAGCGACAGGACAAGAGGAATGGCCACAAATTGAAACACTGGAAGTTCCATAGGAACTTAAGGAAAATTTCCTTGACAGTGCGGGTGACGGAGCACTGGAACGGGCTGCCCAGAGAGGCTGTGGAGTCTCCTTCTCTGGAGATCTTCAAGACCTGCTTGGATGTGGCCCTGTGCCACGTGCCCTAGGTGGCCCTATGTGTGCAGGGGGGTTGGACTAGATGATCTCTAGAGGTCCCTGCCAACCTTAGGCATTCTGTGATTCTATGATTCTATGTTAGTAAGCGGCTGCTGCTACCAATAAGTGGTTGATGTACTATGTGGTAGAAGAAATGTTTTATCTGAACAGCAACTCTTAAGTAAGTTTCACTCTTGAAGAGTCTCATTTCAGACAGGCAGGCATTCACTGAATTGCTTTGCTTCATATGATCTACCTGTTAGGAAGAAAGTTATTTCCATTCCTTCCAGGAATAGCCAAGGATTTGGCCCTGCTTTACCAACATGCTCTTAAAAACTTCAGACCATCCCTGAAGGTTATCATATTCCAATTCGGCCCTGATTCATACTTTATCATTATCTTTACAGTAGGGCTATACAGATATTTATTTTTCTTTAGCACCACCCATATACTGAAATACAGAGCACTCCTCATTGTAACAGCAATGCAACATCCTACCTGCCTATCTTTTTGCTTTCAAGTATGGAAACAGACGGCTGGGAAATTATAGAACACTAGGCACTGAGATACGTATAATGCACTGGCTATAGACAGTTTAACTCGTATCTATCCTCACATTCATGGTATTTGTTTCCAGGTCAGCTGCCCAGTGACAGGAAAATCCCAGAACATTCTGAAGATTGAAAATGATGAACACTGCCTGACCCTGTCAGCAAGGTGCTGTTTCCTACTACAATAGCATGCCTTAATTACAGTCTCCTACGACAGCAGAGTTCCCTGAATTACACGGTGCAACATGTAGCTAGGAAGGACACTTTCTTGTTTGGTCACTGATTTTGGAGTTTTCATCTTTCCAAGAATATCTGCCATCTGTGTGCAATGCTCAACTACGTGTCAAAGCCTGTCTGGTTGCTTTTATAACCAATAAACCAGAAAATATCCAGGGTTTACCTAGAGCTGCACATTCAGTACAAACTTCAAAATACACACACAATTGAATTACTCGCATTCTGTTAAAAAAAAGACTAGATGTGTACACTACTTCTGTATTGTAGAGCAGAAATAACTGCTGTGTGTGTCCTTCATCCAGTGTAATGGAAGCTGGCATCTTTCCAAAGCAGCTGGGAATTCTCCACCGACATTTTTTACAATTTGTGCTTTGCTTTTCATGCTTTGCTTTGCCTTTCATGCTCACATTAAGTCTGTGCTTAGTCAGCAAAGTATTTGAGGCCACTGAGAGCTGTGTTGCTTTGGCAGTGAACAGAATCAGGGCCTATAACTGAGAGTGTAGCTTTGCTAATAGAGCCAGACCGAGCCTTGTCAGAGCACTGGGACAGAGTCCTTTTCTTTGCGCTGCTCATTCTGGAGCAATTTGCCACAAGTCACCCCGGAAACACAGATCATTTCTTCCTCTCCCTTTCCGGGCTACCTGGTAAAATGATGAGATACCAGCACACTCTCCTAGCCACACTGCACAACACACAAAGCATGCTACACTCTCCAAATGGAGAGTCAAAGACAGAAAAACACCAGATGGCTTCAAGTTTCCCTAAAGTCTGTGTCTCATATTGCTCCTACTCAGGTCTTGCAAACACATACTGCAGGGCAATGTTGATCACAACCCAACCCTTAATGGCTCATGCTTGTATGAGAAAAGGTGAATGTAGCAAGGAGATACAGCATGAGTGCCAGGGACTAAAGAAAGTAAAATGAGGATGACCAAAGCTCACAGACATGACTGCATGAGCAAGTCGTACTATGAAGTCCTTACATCTCCCATTGAAAATGGCTTACTCACCCATAGAGCCATGTCCTTGGCTTGATGGATGGGGGATGATTATAATTATTACGCTTTCCTTTACATTTCAAAAAGTTCTTCTCAGACACAGAGGTAACAGTGTGGTGCCCATACAAAATACCAGAGCACCATGAGAAAGCAGCTGGTGTTAACATTCCAATTCAGAGCAGTAGTGATGACACTGAAACAAAATCCCATCTCAGTCTAGTTTCTGTGTTGCACAGATGTCCCCTGCTGTCCAGGAGACTGCAGTCACAGTTTGACTCTCTTTTTTCTATTACTGTAAATACACTGAAAAAGTATATAAGCCAGCACAGGGATAAACGACAACACGGCCCAAGGTGCAGCCCAGAAATTGCACAGGGACTAAATGTGACAACGGTGAATTGAGGCATGACTTCAAAGTCTCCAAAGTTCAGCAGAAGTTCCTCTGAGCCTTCATGCAATCAATGAAATAGCTAACAGAGAAGAGGTCAGTGATAATTGATAGCACTTATCTTACCATCACCAAGGTGTTATTGCCACATGTAGGTACTCTTAGTAACCTATGATTACTACCTATGAGTGTTTAACAGAGTGGAGAAAAGATTAAATGGACCAGTTAGACATCAGCGTTTTAATAGTAGATTGTCCCTGTTACCTGTCTTTGACAAAGTGGCTTTAGTTTACATCACTATAAGGCTCATGATTTTCTTTTTTTTTTAAGACATATTAATTTCCAAGTGGAGAGGTTTCTAAGTAAGAACTAGCAAGAGAAAAGCTCAAGAACCACTTCAGTTAATTCTCTGCATGCCGGGAATATGGTTTGACTGGAAGATACAGACACCTTTCTCAGATTTCTTTGGAAAATAAAATTTGACAGATCTTTTACTAGTGATAAGGTCTGATTAGTCGTGTCACTGTTGTCACAGATAATCTCCCACATTATAGCCCTTTGTCACGCTGAGGTTAACCTATGTGCACTTTATATACCTGCTCGGGAATCCCTTTGCTCCCACAGGCTTGTTGAATTCTACATGGCTGTTGTTTTTCACAGACAAAGGCTTACGCTCAGGGCACAGAGGAATTCTAACTCATGGGCCGCTGATTAACACTGGCATTTCTTTTCTTCCTCCCCACCCCTCCTTGTCCACAGAAGACAAGGTACTTTCATGTCTTGTTTGTCGGCCTTCCTGAGCATGGTGTGAGAAAATCTCAGATGAACAACAGCTGGCAAAGAAGTCCCTGCTAATTTTTACAAACAAGCCTAGTGGGTTACTTGAATGTGAACGGCTGGGATGACTTGGCAGAGAGGAAGAACACAATGACCTTCATCCCCTCCTGTGACTGACGCTGGGAGCAGCTAGGGCTTTGCAGTGTCCTAGATGGTCAGTAAGAATTCAATTTGGAGTCACAGCAGGAAAAGAACATCAAGAAATCAACTAACACAGGCAGAATAGCTAACTGCCCTAAGAGGGCTGTGTCCGTGAACTATCAGACATTAACAGCCATGCTGCTTTTCTGGGAGAGGTGAATTGGCAGAGAAGTTTAAGTTCCCTGTTTTGTCTAGAGCAAAGGGAGCACCTTGGTGTTGCCTTGGAGAACTACTGGTCTCTGTCTCCAGGCAAATTTCCAACTAGAGGACATCAAATTGCCGTCCTGGCATCCTGCCAGGAGTTTGAAGATTGTTTATGATCTATCTAAAGAGAAACAAAAATACAGAAATCTCTACTGACTCTAGTCATGTCTCCATGTTGGGGCATGCATGCATGCCCCGAGATCATGTAAGCATTTCATTGAAGACATGAGTGCAAAAACACTGAGCAACCATGCCAACACTACATACTCCCGAAGGCCTAATAGGTAGGACAGTCAACAGAGAAGAGATATTCCATGTGTCCATCCTGTATGATCTAGGCTTGAATGACTTATAGCGAAGTCAGAGATTACCTTGAAATATTTTTGAACACTGCCCATTCTCAGTTGCAATCCTAACTATATATCTAAACTAAGCACCCTGTGCATTACAGTCAATTTTTCTCCTGGTCAAAGAAATACTAGTTGCACACCAACGCACTGGTGGTGGAAAGCAAACATAATAAAGCAATGCTTTTCTCATCTAATCCAGAAACTGTTTTGTTCAGTCTCTGCTGTGCACGACATTGACCACTGTATTTTATTTCACAGCTCTTCCTCAGAAAGGGACGACTGGTACAGCTGCATCAGCAGACACATCCCAGACGACTGCAAAGCTCAAAACACTTCCACCTTCCACAGCAGCGTGGAGGTAAAAGGGCAATTTCAGAGGCTGAAAGGGGAATGAAAGCAAGATAAATAAATAAATTAATGGAGAAAGGAAAATGAAAAGGGGAAAGAAAGGAGAAAGTCGGAAAAATGGAATCGGAAAGACGGAGTTTAGCCCTACAAGGATGATCAGGGGCCTGGAAGACCCACCCTGTGAGGAAAGGCTGAGAGTGCTGGGCCTGTTCAGCCTGAAGACGATAAAGCTGAGAGGGGACCCGATCAGTGATACCATAACGGAAGGAGGAGGATGGGGCTGGCCTCTTTTCAGGGGTGGCCAGCGACAGGACAAGAGGAATGGCCACAAACTGAAGCACTGGAAGTTCCATAGGAACTTAAGGAAAATTTCCTTGACAGTGCGGGTGACGGAGCACTGGAACAGGTTGTCAAGAGAGGTTGTGGAATCTCCTTCTTTGGAGATCTTCAAAACCCACTTGGATGCAATCCTGTGCCACATGCTTCAGGTGTCCCTGCTGGAGCAGGGGGGCTACACTAGATCATCTCTAGAGGTCCCTTCCAACCTTAATGAGTCCATGATTCTATAATTCTATGAAAGAAGAAAGGAAAGGATAAAAAAGTAGATCTCCAAGTGACAGAGCACTTTTACTATTTTCATTTAAACCAGTAATTCAAGCCTAAGTGACAAAGCTCATTCTCAGTTCCTGGTTACCACACAATTTTCATAGGTCACCTCCAAAATGTTAATCACATGCTAAAATCTATAGGTTTACTGGATGAAGACTAGTAGATTTTGGTCCTGCAGGTTCTAAAAATAGTTTCAAACATTGTATACAATTGTAAGAAAACTACTTATTAATTATGCTCGTAACGTACACATAACAAATTCACTGCAAGTTCAAACACCATCAGCAATACTCTAACTGTACTTTCACAAATGTATACTAAATGTACACTATTGCCATTGGAATACCTTCAATTATGCTACTCCCAGTTACAAAAGTATGTAATGGATTTGATAAAAAGCAAAAATGCTTTATGTTAAGCAGACTCCTCAAGTTTCACTAAATAATGCTTACTATGAGATAAATAAAAAAGAGGAGCATTTTATTTTTCAGGAGTGTAGGAAATAAAAACTGAATTCCAAAAACAAAGCAGGATTCTCCTCCTGGCCTGAAACTACTCTGCTTTCAAATTTTCAACAGGAAAAAGTAAAATTTCAAATTTATAGCAATATAAAACATATCCTTTTCCAGAAGATAAAAATGTAATTGCTTATGTAGCTCTGCTTCTGATTTAGATCTGAATGCATTCAAGGAGAACGTAATTTTTTCTGCATTTGAATCCTATTTGCCTGCAGAGGTCTAATTTCCTCCTAGCAAACTCTCCTAACAGTCTTTTAAAGGTGCAAACATGTGCTAAACACTAAGCTGTTGTGAACTGGAAACAGCATGCTCATGCTTTAATATGATACTGAGCCTGAGCTAATGTACTCAGCTTCTCAGCAACAGATGATTAAATTGGCTTCAGTTCCGCACTGACCATAGCTTCATGAGCTCAGCGCATCACTGCTGCCCAGTACACGCCAACACATGGGAACAGGAAATGTATTTCCTTAAAGACAGCCATGTGGTCAGATCAACAGTATAAATAAGATTTGGACTGTGTGATAAGTTTATCTTTGTGGAAAACATGGTTTGTATTAGAAGTGAAATGAGTTTTAATTGCTTTCTGTAGGATCTGTGCCCCGACGATAAAATTGCCCAAAGCTGTAACGAAATAGTGAGCACAGTCTTTTGTCCCATTCAAAATTGTTAGGATTTTTATGGTATTATTTCAAAAGCTATTATAAAAGGACAGTTTAACTCAGGTTATTACATTTTAGTACCAATTATACCATTGCATTTTTCATATACAATATGTAAGATCTTTGTCTTAAGTAGAAGAGTGTCAATGAATAGACAGTAATAGATCTACACAAATTTTTACCTGTTTTGAGCTTCTCCTTCACAACACAGTGCTTCCTGATTGGCCCCAGTCTCTCTGCTCAGAAACAGCTGTATCTCATACTTGGATGTTCATTAAGAATTTGAGAATGTGGGGATTTAGCAGGTGAAGACATACTGAAACGAGAACTGTATGTGAAGGAGTAGCACTGACTGAGTGTACTTAAAAAGTGTGGCTATTTCTTCATTTGTTCTTATTTAATTTTAAGCTAAGGGAAAGGCTTGGAATTCCTTTGGGTGAGAGGCCTCCTACTTTGGTACCTGTGTCCCATGTCATGATGTGCATGAACTGTGGTTGTGACTTTACCCTCACCCTGAGACGCCACCATTGCCATGCCTGTGGGAAGGTAAGGGCTGTAGAAGCACAGCTTTATTCACCCCTTTACTACACCAGCTGCTGCTCCTCTAACCTCTGCAAGGTTGTAGAAATAACAAGAACAGAATCCAACTTCCCATAAAGATTTTTTGGCTTTGTGGAAGAGAATTAAGTATTCAGGCTACTTATGACTCTAGCAGGAACAACGGTAACTTTCCATTGAGGACTAAATTAATTCCCAAAGGTCATAAGCTGGAAGGCCCACATGATAATCATCACTCAGCCCAGCTTTTATATCTGATCTACCACTAGGACTACAAATGATAGAACATGAAACATTAAGTTCCATTTTGGACCACAGCAGTGGATAGTAGACAGTCCAGTCTACTAGTGTGTAGTAGACTGTGTACAGTACACTGTAGTGTGTAGTCCCTGACATTAACAACAGCTAGTAAAATTATCTTCCAAGAAAGCTGAAAAAAAAAAATACAGCATGAGCAGTCTGGCCAAATGGAAAGATTCCTCTGTGTTCCACTAAAGAGCTGCTGGTATGTGCCCTAAAGGCTGGGAGGCTCTATAGCCTTTCCAGTGTTTTTATTCCTTTATCAGTGTTTTCTACTGACCCTAGAGACTTCTATTATCCACATAAACCTAAAGTCCTATTTTGAACCACAGTGACCTTAAGCCTTAGTGATACCTTATTATATCAAACTCTACTAGGAATTTTTGCCAGTATGAAAAGGTATTTCCTTTATCTTTCTCTGAATCTGCAAGAGAATCAGTCTGCACCATCAGAGGGAAAGGAAGAACATGTAAGCTTGCTTCAGCAAACAATGCTACCAACAAAAATCTGTAACTAGATGTAGTATTGCAGTGGCCTTTCTGTGCTTCACTACTAGGGAACGTACGAGTTCCCATCACAGCAGTGATATGCCCTGAAATACAGTGATAAATTTTGCTTTGGCTTGCAACAATGTAAGTGTAAAGAAGGTTAAAAAAAAAAAAAGAGGGAGCACAGTCAATAGACTTGCCCTAATTTACAAATATTTAGCAGAGTCCTATCTGGTCCAACAATCTCCTTCCTCTGCTAGCCAGATCAGAGAATTTGCTTTGTATGTGTGCATATATTGATGTAAAATGACATTTACATGCATCTCACCTTTCTGAAACAGATTGTGTGTCGAAATTGTTCAAGAAATAAATACCCTATGAAGTACCTCAAAGATCAAGCAGCCAAAGTCTGTGATAGCTGCTACCTGGAATTGAAGAAAAGGGGTAAGGTTCCTTCATTCTTGGAAAAATCATTGCTTGCCTGTGTAATGAAGAGGACTTTAGGATCTCTCTGCCATCCTGTGTTTTGTTACATGCTTTCCAAGCATGAGGCACATGTAATAAGTTCAAGAAGTGCCAGACTGCATGGCTGTGAGAACTGTTTTGCCAAGCCAGTTCTCAGAGGTCTCCTTTGGCCATTTGGTAAACCAGAGTAAGGACTGTGTGATGCAACCATTAGAGTTGATAGCTCTTCCCTGTCACTTCTGGGAATTTATCCATTAAAGCAATGGCTTTACTGCTCCTCACTCTGTCCTCACTGAATGAAATAGCTTTTACAACTAGAAATAATGAGATTTTACAACTAGAAATAATGCAGAGTCACTAAGACCTAGCTAAAACTAATGCAGCAAGCTAATCTTGTTTTAGATTAATTAATTTGATTTTATATTTTAGTTAGAGCTACTTCTAACTAAAATTCTGTGTATGACTTTTTCACAAGTCCTTTGCCACAAGTCCACAAGTTCTGATTTAAACATATATCCAGAATAAACATAATTTGAAAAAATATATATATCCTTTTTTAAAAAAACAAAGAACAGATATTAAGTAATATTCTGGCACAGCTATTCATGTAGACAATCCCTGAAAGCAGATGCATGATGTTGTGCATCAGTGCGAACTTCCAGATACTGTGTGTTGCTAGAAATAGATCATGAATAGATGTACTCAGACAACAGTCCTGAAGCATGATCCCCTACTGCAGGCAGTAATGAAGCTTGACAGAGTATCTCACACATGCAGTATTCAAAGACAAAAGATTCCTACAGAAAGAATATCTCATTAGTGAATTTGTCCTACAGAGGAGCTACAGAACACAGATGTAGATGTTAGACATTTCCTTAATACTGTCAGAAGAAAGAAGAAAACAAGTTGTGTTTTGTGCTTTGTCAACTTTCCCGCAAGCCACTTTCATGCTGCAGAGCATTACTCTTACCCTAGGGTGCTATGAAATCCACCAAGCTAATCAGACATAAAAGAGTAATTTTAGAGAAAAGCTAAGATAAAAATCCACCAGCTATGGAGCAGGCACTGCAGTTTCCTGTTTGTGTATCATGTCTCTTTTATGTACCAATAATCTTACATGTACCAGTTCATCCATTTTGATTTTCCTTTTCTCAATTTTCTTAATCTTGCAGAGCGACCACTAAGTATGAGCTTCCCTCCAACTTCATCCAGGTATTCAAACAGTGCCTTCTCCTCTGTCTTCCACAATATTCATTATTCATCTTTTAAGAAACAAAAGAAGATTCCTTCAGCTCTTACGGAGGTAAGACCAAACTGCCTGGGAAAAGGGAAGAAACTTTTAAGTGCTGTGTGCTGAGACCACAGCAGCAATGTTTATTATTTATTCTGTGTGTAGTCAGTGTTGTCATTCCTCATTTACTCTGTGTGCAGTCGGTATAGCCCATTCCAAGGTCTACTTTCATCATGCAGTTATAATTTCCTATTTTTTGTAATGGTATAAAAGTTTCAAATACAGAGTACTCCAGTCTCTAAGGATTCCACGAAACTTCTTCAGTCTACCAAAAAAAAACCAAATTAGAGCAGCTAACTTAAACCTCATCAACCTGCAAAGTCTTTACAAGACTAAGATGACCTCAAGGTACTAGGTGCTTCAACATGACAGATCACACAGATGACAACTATCAACAGAGAATGATTCATTGCTGACCGGTAACTTTTTATAACAGGACCTCTGCTTCTCAGTTGTCCTCTGTGACTTCAAAAGAACTAAAATATCACTTACTTTGCTAGGGAATAGAACGTGGTCCTTGACAAGAAATTCATGAATATATACATTTAATCACACAGTCTCCTATAGCTCAAACCAAACTGTCTAAAATAAAACGAGTAAAATCTTGCTTCTACAAGGTAAATAAACAAATTTCCCACCAGTTTCACTGGGGCCAGAATTTCATCAGCTATATTAGTTCTCCCAGGAACATGTTGCCAATCATGCTAATACAGACTAGTTAGATAAGCTGCCTATTGAACCTAAGCACACCAAGGCTGTCACTGAAACCAGCAGGCATTAATTAACATGTCAATGAGAACAGGGTGCAGATGTCACGAACAAGAGTTCATAGAGCCAAATCATGGGAATTCCCTATGCTTATTTGTGATGAGTTGAAACTGAGCCACAGATGCAAACATGTAATGCAAATAATTATACAAATTCAGTACTTCTGTAAGAAGCAAGAGAGAAGCAGAAACTCGGCACTGCTGGGAAAAAGCTATTGCCTTTCTATCCACAAGGAGGCAGCATACGTTTATTAATATGAACTGTTTACCTGCTGTGAAAGGGGTAACTCTCCTCAGAAATATTTCACAAATGAAGTTACAGTCAAGTGGATGTCATAAATTAATTAAAATCTCTTTCAAATAAACCCACACTTTGAAGGTGTTCAGCCACAAGACTATCTTTCTCTTCTGGAATCATGCACTTACAATCTACAAAAAAAAAAAAGGAAAAAATAAAAAAAAGAAGAAAACAGACCTGAAAAAAGGACAAGTTCAACTTCCTAGAGCAAAACTGCAAACTTGCTCTTCTCAGTAACTTGGCTGCATATTTTCACCAGTTTTTCTGGGAACTAAGCTGAGCTAAAAGCCTTCAAGCAATTAAAACAAAACAGTAATCTAATACTTCTGTTTGTTCTGTTTTCATATTTTTAACTGTCTTGTGGTTTCATGGGTTGGTTTTACGATTCAGTTAGTTTTCTGGTGTTACATGTACATGCATGTGTCACAGGGGAAGAAGCCTTTGCCATGACAAATCCTGATTTCTTCCATTTTGCTCCAGGTGGCAGCCTCAGGAGAGGGAGCTACCATCAGCGGTTATCTCAGTAGATGTAAGGGAGGCAAAAGACACTGGAAGAAACGCTGGTTTGTTATCAAGGGCAAAGTTCTCTACACCTATGCAGCAAATGAGGTATTCAATCTAACTTGAAATATTTTTCTCACTGTATTGATGAGTTCCCTCCTTTACTCCCTATAAGGAGCACAAGTAATGATGAGAAGTACAAATGGGAATTCTCATGACACCTTCCTCACAAAGCTTGTTCTAAAAAAATTCCAAGTTGAATTCCCATGAGCAGTCTTTAACCAGTGGGCCCAGACACATTCCCAGCGAGACCCTGCCAGCCCTCTTGCACAAACTTCACTACTTGACTTTTGCAGTTCATGCTGTTACATACTGCTAACCTTAGTGCATTATACACAGAAAGACTTTTAAGGGCCTTTGTATTTTTATGGTGTGCCGGATTTTTCTATAGATAGGTATGATCTATTTCTGATGGGGAGGAGAATAGTATAGTTTTGCTAGCACACATAGGACATAGCTGTCTTACAAGTATTGACCATGAAAGAGTCCCTTAAGCTCTTCATTACAACCAAGAAGATAGGATATTCATTAAAGAATTCTATGCATTGTATTTACTACCTTAGCTAGCAATGGTTCTGAGAGTGCGAGATTTACTGAGCAAAAAGTCATCTCTACAGTTGCTAGAAGTGGGTTTTGTCTCTACCCTGTCCCTTTTCATATTTTACTTTCTTCTCCTTTGTGAATAGCTGCAATGCCACTATGTTTTAAGAAATTAGATCACAGAGACTGGTTATAATTAAGATGTTTTATAAGTAGAAGCATAAAGTAAACATTTTTGCTACGGAAAGGAAGCAGAATGATAGATTTGTAATAATAACATTTTTTAACCTTCAGAATACTTTGCAAGTATTATCTAAACTTCTCATCACCACAGTGAGATAGGAAGCATCATTATCCCTTTTTAAACAGATGGCAAAATCAAGGCACAAGTGAATACATGATTTGGTCATGATCACAAATCAGCCTATTGATTGCTTCAGTAATGTTGCTGTGAAATCACTTCAATTTATATTCCTGCTGATTTCCTTTATAGTTAAACCAAATTAAATTCAGCTTGATTTCTGCCCAAATATTTCAGATGGAACTCATTAGTTCAGACCATTAAAACCAAAACGTGTGTCTGTCTTATGCGTTTACCTTATTCCTACTATTCTTAAAATCAGAACTTCTGATTCCACCACTGCGAAAGGGAGGAAGCAATGGACAGCTAATTACTTCTCAGGATGTATTATAGCTTCTGGGAACAGAGGCAAAAGCTATACACATACACAGAGAACACTGCTTAGAGACAATAACCAGAACTGTAGTTACTAGTAACAGCTAAACTGCAGTTCAATTAAGGCTCATTGTTTTCTTTCATTTGTACAAAGCAGTGTCAGATAAAAAAAAAATCATGACTGTTTCTTGGGAATAAGTTAGAAATGAACTATATTATCAGCTCATAATTTTTCAAGTTGCACTGTTGACAGTAAGTGTGCTGTTTGAAACTGCTGATTTACGAAAATGCTGCTAGGGCTATGAAAGGAAATGACTAAGTGAAAGGATATTACTGGCACTCAGTAAACAAAAATAGTCCAAGGGAATATTACCGTGGCGCAAGTCAAAGCTAATCTGACCTTGAAGATGGCCACAAAAGACAGGACTTTGAGAGGTGTTGCCTGAGTTCAGGTCTAAGGCAGACTAGATGAACAGGTGAGGTACACCAGCAGTACCCCTGTCTAGGTTAATCCAAGTTACTAAGAACCACTGCAGAAGAGTCATTAGAGCAGCAGCAAATGTACACTGCTGTTTTAGTGGCCCTGTCAGACAGTGGGGTTGTTCCACAATGGGGCATTCAAAAGCGCTCTCCAACTCTGCTACAAACCTTCTCTCTAAACTTTGTTTCACTTCTGGACTGCTTTCAGGACAAGGTTGCCACAGAAAGTTTGCCTTTGTTGGGTTTCACCATTGCCCAAGAAAAGGAAGAAGGACGAATGGACGCAGTTTTCCATCTCTACCACAAGCAAACTCTCTTCTATAGCTTCCGAGCAGAGGATAACAATTCGGCACAGAGGTACGGGGTAGACCTGCACACTAATGTATGAGTAGGTCAGAGAAAACAAATAGTCTTGAGAGTACTAAGCCCAATTAAATGTGACTGGCCTGGGTGACATCAGAAGTCTACCTAGTGCTTTTCAATTCCTTCAGGAAGGAGAACTTAATCTCTTGTGGAGTGAAAATAAGGAGGCCAGGTCTCAAAAGCCATTTCTAGAAGTCTCTCAAACATGGTTATTGCAAAGAAACTTCTCAAACACCTCCATTCTATTTATACATTTCTTAGTTTGCTCTTTAATAAGCAATTAGTTTCACAATTTACTGTTACTGCTACTCTATAACAAAATAAGCATGAAATAAGTGAGAAAAATGCCAGAATCTTAAGACACACAGGGAAGTAAATGAGTTTCTATAAGGTCTTTTATTGTTTTTAAGCCTATTTCAATGGTTACACCTTTCGCATCCTAAGAAAGCACACGTGCGCTCTTTGGGATTACACAGTAAAATACTGGTGAAGGGCACACTAGAATTCGAGAGTCCTACCACCTAAGCCACTGTCTCAATCACAAAACAATGGTTTCTTATTAGAGCCAGGATGGAGAATACAGTCCCTTTCAGGCTTTGTGTTCTTAAAAAGCTTATTTTAGAAAAAAATATATTATGCACCAATGCACATACCATCTTTTCTTCCTTATCCTTTTTTTCAGGTGGATTGAAGCCATGGAAGAAGCATCCATATTATAGCAACAAATGGACTTGGAATAAATTATCAGATTTCTATACATTCCCAGCAACCCTTTTCTGTCTTACAAAAATGATCAGTGTATTTTAGGCAAACCAGCTACACACACTGGATCTGAACTGTTTCCAGGTTTTTCTTTTTTGCTTCCTTCTACTTTCATCCATATTTTTGAAAATGGAAGCTAAATTAGAGAATATTTCTGGTCATCTTTATGTCTACGCCAGTTCAACTTGTGCTATAAGCATCTCCTCAGTAAACTAAGTCTAATATCAAGACAATACATGGAAATATTGGCTAAAGTAAGGAGCGGGCTCAGTTGTACTTGGAATACTATCATTTTTCATTGTCCTGGTTTTTGTATCTACCATGAAATGAGAAACAATGTAGTAAACAAACAAACAAAAAAACTCATTTAAAGCACTTTACTGGTTTATTGAACTACAGCTTCCCATTTCATTTTTCCAACGAGTTCTGTGGGCTGATTAACCTTTCATCAATTACTAAATGCCAGTATGAAATTGTGCCCTGCATATGCTAAACTGCCTCCACTGAAAGGAAATGAACAAATCCATACAATGTACCTTGGTCTACCAGCACTCTACCAGCTATGTTCCAGGATAACTACTTGCCAATAATTTCTGATTTTAACAGATCATTAGATAATTTATTTTAAAGGGTTCAATTTCTTGAAACTACTTTAAAACACATTATGGTAGCTCTGCCTATCCGAATGCTGAATATTATCACTTCTCCTTAAACACTGCATCAGACTCAAACACAAAGTATATTTTTAATTTATTATAAACCCATGGTCAGTTTTTATTTAATGCTAGTCTGCTTAGTAGTGTTAGATTTTTATAATCTATTTAAATAGTCTGTTTTCAAAGTTGTGTTGTTGTTTCTGCTATTCCTGTTATGAAAAACACCATCAAAAGTTCAATTCACACAACCAGCATGCAGTTTGAAATGAGCTGGCAGGCTGAAAAGCGCTGGTCTGAAATGGCTATGACCGAGTGCTTTGGAAGTCCTGGGGCTAAATGCATTCTACATGAGACTGCTGTTGTCCACTACAATTCCAGGCCTGGATTCTCAGCAGCCAAGGGTCAGCATAGTATCTTTGAAAACATATTTCTTTATGTCAGATGAGTTTGCTGGAGTTTGTTCATTTTTCAATAGGGCTGAGAAGTACTAATGTCATAACCATTGCAATAAAATGACTGGGTATCCTACATTTGTTATAATACTTGACTGAGGACTAGAATGGTATATATAAATAAAATATATCTTTGTAAAAAATACCATGATCAAAAATTTATTTACATAAAATACTCTGCAGGGAGATTTTTTTATTAGTAGTATTATTATCAAGTTCTCTTGCTTCCATAAGTTGCATAGAAATCTGAATTTTTGGCTGCAACATGTATTCAAACATTATAGTTTAATTTGTCATCAGGAGGAAAAAAAAAAAAGCAAGTTACAAAAAAATACAGGTCTACCATTAAATTCTTTTTTTTTTCTAATACATCCGCATGTGACAGTTTCACAAAGCACAGTTGTTAATGGACAAACATCAATGTTAAGTCTTTGTTTCATGCTAGAACTATGGCCTTGCTATCAATAGACTGTATATGGTTTTTTCCCCTTTAAAACATTTTGCACTGACAAAAATAAGGGAATGTTAAATACAGAGTAAGATTTTAAGTATAGTCTCAAACAAAACTGCACTACAGAACAACAGTATTATGAAAATTTAGGTGCTGAAATTTAATGAGTAATATGTGGGAAATGAATACATGAAAATATTTTGCTGTAAAAAACGAGACACACTGCTATTAAACTTTAAGTAATATGAAAAAATAAAAAATGAAAACAGAAATACATTTTTGAAGGTTCTTCCTTTACATTATTTTATCTTTTTTAATTCCAAGCTCTTTGGTTCCAGTATTGCTATTTTCCATAGGCACACTGAGTCTGATATTCAACACATAACTGTAAACTCTGACACCCAAAAACTTTACTTCCTCAGTATTACCAAGCCTGAGGACAAAAGGGGGCAGAGGAAATCCAAGATGTTTCATTGCTTATGCAAGCCTAGCAATGATAAAACACAGGATCAAGTCAAGGAGGTTCACTGTTTCTCTTCCGATCATACTTAAACCATGAACTCTCCTGGGACAAATTTCCTATAGGCTGCCGTTGCCTCACATGAGTCCTACAAACACTCACATGAGTGCTGACGTACTCCATTAATGAATTATAAGAATCTTTATAAACAGAATCTAACAGAATACCTCAAGTTTCTGACAATATGCCAAGGAACTGAAAAAAAAGAACTAAAAAAGCAGCAGTCTTTGATTCAAACAAAAAATAAATAATCCAAACTATCACCTGGGAGACCCAGTAGAGGCACCCAATCAGGGATTGGACTTCAAAGGACTCCCTACATAACATAAAAGTACCTCATTTCTAAAAACATATTCTTTATAGAACATGATGCTTTCAGGGTAATAAAAGTAAAAGAAAGGCAAGTAATGTTAATTAAAATCATCTGCCACATTTTAACTGTTTACAACCAGTAAGAATAACTATGTACCTTACAATGCACTTAAACACAGCATTTTTTTTTCAATATGTAGTGTCTTTCCTGTGAATTTAAGAGTATACTACTAAAGTGCTACACCTCCAGGCCTGCTATCCCTCCATAAAGAAGAAAACAATTGAACACTACTTGTCTCTCATCCTCCTTTCTACTCATTTGATCAAAGCTGAAGAATAATTCAACCATTACCATGTCTGCATTAGGTGTGACCTGGACAAGAAAAAGATGTATACAAAAACATAGCAACAATTCAAGTCCTAAAAATATCAGGTGTTTTAAGAATATAAGACAGTTAACAAATGTGTCAGAAATGATCCAGAATTTATCCCGAAAATGTATTTCAAAAGTCATTCAACCAATAAGGCTGAATATTTGCTCTGTCAGATCTGTCGGAGCTTGACTCATTCAAAATGCCTAGCATCACCAAGATAAGAGGATTCAGCAGCACCAAACTGTAAAATTCAACATCGTTGGAGGCTGACAAACTAAGGAAGAACATCAAATCAGAAGCTAGTAGCAGAAGCCTAAGGGAAAGAAAATTCGGGTTTAATTGCTATGATCAAGTGCTTCAGGTCACATGCCCTTTATCCCTATAAAACCAGCTTACCCGTCAACATCGACTCAGTCACAGGTATATTGGTCTCAATTAAGCATAAAGAGAAAGGAAACTGAAAATGTCCTCATAATTTCAGTTTTTAATTTTAATCTATTTTGAGCATAACTAAGCACCAAAAGCAGAAGATATCTTAATTTCAGACTAATCACCTGTTAGAAAGTTTCTACACCTCAGAATAAAGGCATTTAAAAATTCCTTTTTCTGTACAACTTTTGCTTAGAAACATTTTCCTAGTCTCCAGCCAGCATTACTCTCCCTCAAAACAAATGTACTAAAACTTCATAAACATTCAAAAATATATATAAATAAAATAAGGCATGATGTGCCAGCCTTTCAGTCATGAGCTTAGACACAAACCAATCTGCCTCGCCATTCCAAGAATGGTGTGTTTTACTAATTGCTGAAAAGCCTCAAAATGATTAAAAGTTACTGACAGCTACCCTTTAGATTGATGTTACAGCATACGTCTACTTAAAATATGATTTTAAAACAGTCTTGTTTTTTTCCAAATCATACTACAACTCATTCAGAGTTGGTGAGTGTTTTAAAATGACAAGATCCCATACCGTTGTACCGAAGCACTGCTGGTGCTGAGCTGATTCTGGGCTGTCCTTACGAAGGGGGAACAACACAACTATGAACACCAACCTGTCTTTTCCACTTTTTATGCTGCTTTGATGCAGCGATAGAGAGAACTCGGGCTGTAAAACACTCAGTGAATATCACTGCTTATGAAAGTAAAACAGCAACAGCGCCAATATTCAGTGGAAAAGGTATACACTAGTCAATTTGTAAACCTCCTATGTGCTATATTTAAAACATTAGCCAAACTTAACAGGTTCGCAACATTTCTGATGATTTTTTTTTTTTGGATTAAGAAAAAAATCCCTCAGCTTGGACGACACTGAGACACTTCTTTTGATCAGAGTTTGACTGAAAAGCTTCTAATCTCCAGGACAATTTCTACAATTCTTTTCACAGAGATCCAAGTAAAATATTAAAAACCAATCAATGGTTTCCTAATACAACTCCGTTTCAAAAGTATTCTGAAGGACTTCCATAAAAAGAAACACTAGAAAATCTTTAAAGTTAATATGTGATTGCATTGTCTTCCTTTGTCACATCTTCCTTATAATACTATCACTAGATGAGTTTTTTAGTAGTAGTATTTCTAATAGCTTTAAGATTCTAGGTTGTTTCAAAGACATATGCTTTGGAAAGGGATGGGATACATGTTAAGTAAATATGCTCTGATTTTTTCCATCTTTTTAGTTCTGATACTACATTTTATGTCCTTTCCTCAGTCTTTTGTAAGTTAAAAGAAACTACAAGGTCAATTAAAATTGACTAGCAAGCGTTTCTAAAATTTTTCTACTCACATCTATATACCACCTAATTGTCATCCTGCCAGCAGACAAATGTCATTGGATGAAAAGCACCACAGAAAATGCAACTACTTTAAAGATTTATATTTAAGGGAAGGGTTTAGGTATTCCACTACTCTTGCTTTTTAAAATCCTCAGGGTACAGTAGTTGCATGGTACTGAAAACTAAAGTATTAAATCTTTTTAATAAAAGTTTTGCTCTATTTAATAATTAAATAATAAAATAATTAACTCTATTTGTAGATTAATGTCTGTAAAATTTCGTTTTGAAGTTTAGCACTGTGTGAGAAACACGAATGACTTCTTAGATCAAAATTTCATCTCCAGTAATCAGAATGGGAGTCCCATGGAAAACACAGAAAGCAACAGTGAGGAAGGTAGGGCAAGACTACACAAACAATAAACTTCAGCTGGATCTGAAACACAAATTTTCCAAGATCTCATTGAGATGTTAGATACATAATACTTTCTATACTCTTTAAAGTCATGTAGAATTTCTTGCCTTTTTTCTGACCTTTGGAGGAATAAATCAATCAATAAATAAATAAATAAATAACCTGCAGCATGTTGTCAGGCCTAACAAAGCTGAAGTCAGTGTGGAACTTTGCTGCTGCTCACGATCTCAAAACAAACAAACAAAAAGTTTTGTTATTAATAAACATTAATAGAAATCAGCAAGAATTTGATGGATAACCTTCATATATAGCCCTCTCCAAATATCTGCATTGATAGTGATTCGTTCCTACTGCTTTTATTTCAGCGTCCAACATTGTATTTTTCCTCAGCATGCAGAGAAGCAGCAATTCTGAAAGTGTTGAACCACAGCGTGAGAAACCTTACATAAGCACTGGATTGTCAAGAATTGATATTTTACCTCAGAAGTTGTAGAGCTGTTCTGCGTGTTTCTTGGAATAAAACAAGTCTGTGCTCTATCACTGCCCTCCCTTGTCTCAAATATTTTTAGATGACAAACCTGCTTCAGAAAGGTCAATCTGCTTGCACTTTGACAAAACTGTGACCTCAGTATGAGATAAAAACACCATGGTCAAGTTTGAATAAGCCACAATTTCAGTACCAAAAGTGAAGACTATTAAATTTGACACGTAAAACAGATTAGGTGAGCTCCGACCCTGTTATATGGCAGAAAAGTCACAGTTATTCAAGCTCATGAGGAGTAAGTAGGTCTGAGGGCACTACAAATGTGCCAGTGGTTGCTCTGCCATTTCAGCACGGAGGGACGTCACGGTGCTCTAAGCCTGTCCCCATCTCCCTATAGAGTACTCTCACAGTGCACTGTGTCCACCATTATCACAAACTAAACTGGACTGGGCACAAATGCACACACGTCAAAACTTATCTACCAGCACTTAAACGAACAGATTATACTACCAGAACCTTCTCGGTTATTTATAAAATTGTTGAATCTATATTTCTGCTCAAATCTTCCATGCAACATATCTGCTGTGGCCATTACATGTTTCTAGAAAGTTTACAGAAACTTGTGTAGCAATTTTAGGCACAAGAAATGATAGCTTAAGTTCACCGGGTCTCCACAACACTGCCAATCCCAAACAGATGCAAGAATAAGCTGAACGTCTGCTTTTGTGGTTTGGCAGTCTGCTCTGGCTTCCAACCCCTCTTTGTCTGCAATACACTTTTAGCACCTTTACTGCCAATGCCACCACTGCTGCCGGGATTTTTTTTTTTTTTTTTGGCCTGTGGTCTTACAGCCCACATTTACACAGCAATGGCTCTTCACCTCTAAAAATAATTCTTCTCTGACTGCGGGTTTGCGTATCTCTCACCTTCCCTCTGGTCCCTGGCAGACTCGTGCTCATCTCCCAAGCAAGGGGCAGCTTCACACGCTCTCTTCCCTCTCCAAGTCGATCTCTGAAAGGCTTTTTTTTTTTTTTTCCTCTTGAGGCAAATGTCCTACAAAGCAGAGGGGCGACAAGACCTTGCACTTAAGGCTGGGGATAAGGGAAGAAAAGCCTTGAGTGCTCCAAGAGGTACCTGACAGCCAGGCAGGTGTGTCAGGAGCAGGCAGGAGGGCGCTCGGGAGCCCTCCTCAGCCAGGGCCAAGTAGTCTTGCACCCAGCACAGCTCCAACAGCAGCCGCCACCGCTCGCAGCGGGATTGTGGCGG
>JAWLRI010000747.1:127693-166133 GCA_034781795.1 Crypturellus tataupa
GCCGCTCGGTCGCACTGCCAGTTTTCTCGTCGAGCCCGCGGTGCTGGCGGCGGCGGTGGACTCGGTCGCTCCGCGGGTTTTCTCGTCATGCCCGTGGTGCTGGCGGCTCGCCCTGGCAGTGTACGGCGGGACACGGCGGCTCCCGATGGGTTAGTCCTCCAGTACAGCCTAAGCGCCGCTGTCACTCGCCCAAGTTACTGCGAAGTCGAGCTGGCTAGTCTTCTCCAGAGATAGGGGGGCTGGACAGGCAACCCTAGCAACCCGCCTTTATGCTTTGCCTTTTTATTAGGGTGGCATATTAAGTGACTCAAGTGGAATTTGTTGTGAGCTTTCACTGATTTCATAGGGAGAATGATGGATTTGGGTGATTGGTTTTGGACAGCAGTTCATCCACAATTTGCTGGGTTGATAGCTGCTGTCAAGCCCACAAGATCTTGAGTATACAGCCTGCAGTATATGTAAAACTTCTCTGTGCACATGGCTCTGTTTTTTATTTTATGCATAAATCTTGTTTTATCAGTGTGGAAACTTTATGTAAGGTGCCTCTGTGAATTGTTCAGTATGCTTTATGCTTATTGAATTATTGAAAATATTTTCCTGGTACTCCAGGCATTATCTCATAATCAGGCTTTTTCTGTGCAAACATAATCAAATGTAATCAGCACGTGGTAGTGTGACTTGTTAACTTAAAAGTGGAATACTGAAAATGAATCTGACAAATAAAGATACGGACAAACTGTCCAACAAGCCGCAACATTAAATGGGCCTGGTAGAAATATTCTGTAAACTAACTGGGCAAGGTGAATGCTCTAAAAAATAAAATAAAAGACTACTGGGAAGCTAGTTTTAAGTATTATTTCCACAGCAAATATGTCTCAACTTTTGTTTCATGTTGTAAAATGGTCTTCCAGTCTTCCTTTGACTTATGCAAGAACATTTTCATGTTGCGTTTACCACAACACGATTTTAATTTCTTAATTATTTTTTATATTTTTGATGTTGTCCACTTTGTAAAAGTTGTCTGGAGATGAGGTTTGGTGCTAGTGATCTCTATGCATCCTTCTGGTACATGTTTGCTATTGCTGGTATTTTTTGTTTGTTTGGTTGGTTGATTGGCTTGTATGTTAGCAAACTTTCTGTGAAATATCAGGTGTACCAGCATAAGAATGCATTTTCAATGCACTTGAGCCAGGATCTGAACACTTACCTGGGAATGAGGAAGACACAGTGCAAAGCTGAATCTGCAAATTTGACATTGCAGTTAATTTTAGTAATTTGCCGTTTTGTTTAACCCCTAAAGAGTAAAAAGCTAAGGGTAGGGGGGGAAAAAAAGGCAATTTTGAAGAATTTTCCCCTTACAGTGATAATAGTATTATCACATTATAGTTTTAAAGATACTTCAGATAACAAAAAAATACATCGTACGTGTGATAGTTTACTTTCATGCAGGATTGACACAAGAATATGAATGATCTTAGCAGTTTGAGAAGGTGACTCGAAATATTAGTTCAGTCTCCTTTCTGAGGTAGTTGTTTCCTTGTCAAGAACGTAAGATAGAAGCAGTTTATCTGTAAGGTTTCTTTTTGCTGTGTTGAGCAGTGCATCCTTGAGATCTGTGAATTCTACAAACTATCAATAGCTGAAATTCAAAATAGTCCTTTTTAATGAAATTAACATCTCTTATCACCAATTTTAAATAATAGTGTAAAATGTCAAGTGGGAGGCTTTATAAAAAATAACCATTTGTCTGTAGTATTAGAACTCAGCCTTTTGAAAACCATGTTTCCATATATGTGCATATGGTACATGTAAACGTGTGTGTATATACATATTTATGTTTGTGCGCTTATTTGTCAGGTAATCGAGCAGGATTGTAATTTCTCGCTAGATCATATCAAAGACTTCTTTAATAATGAGAAGAAAAAGATATTTTTTTGTGCCTGATGGAAGTTGCTGGCATGTTTTCAAACAGGTTCTCTAATGATCTTGCTTCACCATGGCAACCAATGTGGAGGTGCTGGCTCAGCAGGTAGTGGAGACACAGCAGGTGGCTGAGGTGAGTGGCAGATGATATCACAACGCTTGGCACATGAGCTTGTGAAAGGGAAAATGTACTGTCTCATTCTCACTCTTTACAATTAATCATAAATGGAGTAGAAAATCCTTACAGACCAACATTTCCTTTGCGCTCAGGGAAGTAAGAAACCAGCCGATACATGGTTTGTTCACCGTACTTCATTCTGGTGGCTTCCATATTGGGGATGTAAGCAGGAAATTCACTCAAGAACTTAAATTGCCCGCATTATGGGTTGTTATAATCTAAAAAAAGTAATGTAACAACATTTCTGATCAGTTGGTCATTCATTTGATTATTTGGGTTATCTAGCGCTTCTGTTCTTCTTCAAATTGTTGCATAAATAAATATATTTGATAAGAGCAGCTTGAAATATTGTTCTGGATTTACCATAGGGTGATTAACTTAAAGTTAATATTTTCTGCCTCTATTTATTGAGGTAGAGGTCATAAAAGATAATTGAAGTGATATTAAATGATATTTTGATGTATATTCACTGAGGTTTGGATGCTCAAGGCTAAAATGTCTAAATTGACTCATCAGCACTGAAATAGCAGATTATTTTGATCATTGTAGGTACCACATTTATCTCTCTTCAGTTTGAAAGCTTTACTCAAAAGTTAGGATTTTTGTTTGATTAAAATTTTTTATTTGACAGTATTCTCCACAATTGCCATGATTTATCATATCAACATGTGATTAAAGGATTTTGTAAATGAAGGCCAAGTTGTCTATGAGATCTCTGAAGAGAACGCAAATTTTCGGACAACAGTTCATGCAATTTTGGCCTATGTAATTCAGATTACACCTTGCTATGAAAAGATTTGTTGGTCTCATGGAAGAGCTGTGTAAATGAAGTAAATCTTTGTACCATTGTATTTGCAATAATGGATTACAAATTATTTACAGCAATTTATTAATAAAAGTGCTATTTTTTTACAATTTTACAAAAATCTACAATTAAAATGATTGAAAAACAATCTGGACAAATGGGCTACTGGCTTATGCTGGAGATAATATCTAAGAGTGGTTTCAAAATTTCACTCTGAAAACTGACAAATGGATTTTCACTCAAATTTTCTAATTGATCCATCAATATGGCAAACTGTGTTCTTTAAAAAAATTCCAGGAGATCTTGGAAATAAAAAATTGTTACAGAAGTAGTGGCAGACCTTATACTATTTACTAGAACTTGACTGCTATAGTCACTTTTAAGACACATAAAATATGTGACATTTGTAATTCCTCGTGCAGGAAATGCACCGTGGTAACATAGTGTGATGATTGTATCTTGCCACTGGAGAGATCGCTCCATCCCAAGAGTGTATGAAGCTCTGTGATTTCTTCCTGTCCGGTGGGTAAATAGAGGGCTTCATCTCTTTATAGTGTTCAGCTCCTCCTTAAATTAAATGCCTCTCTACTGCATAACACCATGAGAACTTTGTTCATGGAAAAACAGTTGAAAGCAGCATTGTCTTATTAAGAATTTATGTTATGACAGTGTTGTGTTTAAACTTTGAACTGTCTTAATGAGTGGCTGAGTACCTATTTATGTCTTCAGTCAGATACAGTTTTTAATACAGCTAAATACTCATTTTCTTGAAGTATACTAAAATTCTTTGTTTGTACTCACTGTTTCTTGAAGAAAATATAATATAAAAATGTATTACTGGATTTAGAAATGAGAGAATTTTTCAAAATACATTTCATCAAGGAAAATTAAACAGAAGGAGAGAAGGGGTCATGAATCATACCCTGAATTTTAGGCTATGAATGTTAAGAGATCAGTTGCAGACGGAATCATTTAATTTAAATGTTGGTATGTTTGGCTATAATTTCAAAATAATTGTCATATATGCTGTGCCTGGATTTACTGAGAATCATTATGCCAAGCACCAACTCACTGTTATGCAAGTAGGCCATATGTTGCTTTTCTGTCATAAGCAATAGTTGGTCAGGTTTGTGTTTTTATGCATGTATCACAAGTGTTATTGAGCCACTGTACTGTATTACCTTTTCTGTGCTTATTCTTCTTTTAAAGGACTTCCTGAAATTGTCCCTATAGTAGTTTCAGATTCTTCACTGCTTTTGCTCTTCAGCAAATTTTTGTTGTGTTTCTCTAACTGTATCTTTCTAAGCAGACTGGGTTAAAGAGTTCCATTTTTAATGTTGCGGCTACTTTGCTTACGGTTCATGACACTGGAGGACATAGAGCAGCTAAAGGATTTAGAGGGAAGTTCAACAATTCCTCCTCATCCAGAGTAGCTTGTGGAAAATATAAATAAAATTTTAATCTTCAGGGATTCAATGCTGTTTTTCTCAAGTATTTCTTAGTACTGTGAATATGCAATTTATCAGTTGTTCAGGTCCAGACTCAGTATCAATTTAGATATAATTTGCATTGTTTAAGAAAGATGTATTTGGTTATGATGTATTCCCTATACTATGCCCTACATTTTTTCTTAAATAAAAATTTAAAGGTTGTTTTTTGGGGTTTTTGTTCGTTTGTTTTTTAAGTAGACCTGTCACCATAAGGAGGGGAAAAAGGATATTGCCTCATCCACGGATGAGCTCTGATGTTAGCTGATTAGGAAGAAGTTGCTAGTTCTGTCTCCTTTCTGTTCTGTGACAGCCACAGAGTATTCCCAGTGCAATTCTTCTCTTTCTCTTGTCAGAAACTAAGGGGAGAGAGTCACGGGAGATGTGTGCTTGTTGGAATCTCACTTGTGCCAGCTGCACCCCTGAAATTAGTTGCTTTCAGTTCCCCCAGTGCTTTGAGAAGAACCTGTCAAAACCCTGAGCCTTTCTGAAAGTCTCTTTTCCAAGGGACTGAAAAAAATATTGGATATCCTTGCCACATACAGTATTTTCTTGATTCTTTAGATGTTTCTGACATATTATGTCATCCATAAACTAGTACCTCTGCAGGCTGGGTTAAGAAGATCGGCAATTTGGGTGTAAGTGCACATGAAACATAGTGGGGTGAACGATGAGAATTGAAACACTGCTTTTCTGATTGAATAACAGTTTTCATTTGAGTGTAAGACTTAAAGGTAGGGGAAAACAAGGCCTATCTATGTTCTTTTTACTATTACTAACAGTAGCTGTATTCTCATATCTGGTTGAATTTCAGGGTAGAATTTTGATGGTGAGCCTTCTCAGTTTATTCCAAATAAAATTATTAATTATGTTGCCTATTGATTTATTCCGTTAATGTATATATTTCTTATAGAACACTCTCATAATCAATGAGAAATAAATGTCTAGAAATAAAATATTGTGACCCTGTGTGCAGGAGGGTTGAGCTAGATGATGTCCAAAGGTCCCTTCCAACCTTAATGATTCTATGATTCTAAAGTATTGAAGATTTGGTTAATAAATACATTTCTTACGTTGGTTAATAAATGCATTCATTCAAACACATCTACAAACAGATAGATGTGTAGGTAAATAAAACACTCTGGGTAAGTTAGTTTCAGTAAATCCGTGTGTATTTTGGCCATAGAGCTATGAGGAAATCTTGAATTTAAAAGTGACGATCATGAAGTGTCTAGAGAAGCTTGGTTTCAAACTACCTGTGTTACACAAACACGCACGCACATTCACAAGCAGTTGTATAAGAAAATAATAATGTCATTGTGACTGAAATGCAGAATTACTTCACTGAGAAAAATCCACCAAAAGTGCAATCACATAGTTAACATATATGTAATGATAAAAAAAAAAAAGAAACAAGAAGGCAGGTTTAATCGTACCAACCTTAAAAATGCACTTAACTGCCTACTGCTTATTTTTAGGTTAAATGATGTAAAACCCAAGCAGTGTTTTTGCAGTAGAGATATACATTTGTATAATTCTGGAGATTCATGCAACTCTTCTGTGACACTTACTACAAATAATAATGAATGAATTATTCTTATATATTTTTAACTTCAGTGTATGAAATTACTGCCGGTGATAATGGTTGCTTTCAGAGTGCAGGTGGATGATGTCCTCTGCTGTCTGGTCCAAGGCAGGCAATTTTCCATGTCAGTTGTTCTCAGCTTCAGCTCTTATCATCCAGTGGGATACCAGAAGAACTTTTGGCATGCCACATGAAATTGTTTTGTTCTCCCAATCTGCATGCTTATAACTACAGTTTGCAAAGTTGGTTCTAAAATTAAAATAGCGCTTGTATCCTCGTGGACTTTTAAGGGAATCACAATAGTTAGGCAGGACCAGCTTTTAATTTGAGTTAAATGAGTTGGTTATTTATGTGAGTCTGAAAACTACACTGGGAGAAAGATGTCAGGGTGCGTTTTTGTTTTAAACCTTGAAGTTACTCTTTAATATTGATTGCTTTTTTTTCTTTTTTTTTCCTCCAGAATAAAAGTTAATCTTCTCTTTTATAGAATAGTTGATGCAAACTGAATTCCGTAATCATTATACAATCACAGTCTTCGTAAAGGCATGCAAGAGAGATCACAGTCATTCTTAGAGTGACATTCTCAATGAATAATGTACATACAATAGGATAATAAGTACAATAAGTAATACATTAAATTTTTGAAAGCACATTTTAAGAAGAATGATAGCTATTTGAACTAGTTTCTGTATTGTTTTCCTTTGAAAATTACTGCAGTTACAGTAATTTCAAAATCTCATTAAGAAGTCTTCTTTATATTTAGTATAATGTGTACTCCATCAAACATTGCTCCCTATATTATTAACATTAGAATATCAGAAATTCTTAGGTTATAAAATGCTAGTTCTCGTCCATTATATATGTATTTTGTGATAGCATATTTGATGTTACATAAAATTAAGAGTGAAGCCATTTGTAAGTGTGCAGCATGTAATGCTTGAATCATAAGGAGAGTATCAGGACCTAAAAAATACAACATTTCTCTTAGTTAAAGGTATGTTTTGTACATTTTAAATTTTCTCATTAACGTATCTGTGATTTTTCTGGGAGCTAGGTAGTTGTGACAAAGCTTTTAACTACAATAGACAAGATACAATATAGCTGATTCGTATTTCAAGTTTTGATTTTCAGGTTCCTTTTGGTTCAGGAATAAAAAGCAACTTCTAGTCTACTTTTTTCTTACTGTGTGTTCTTATGTAATTTCTACTGGAGTCTCAAGGACTGCATTTAGTTTTTGCAGTACAGCTATTGTGAACTTTACAGGCGGCAATTCTTTTGAACAGAGAATTAGGTAGAGATAAAACATTGTTATATTCAGCATTCAATTTTTGTTTATAAAAAGACAGCTGGTAATCATATGTCATAAAGCTATCTGAATAACTCTTTCCTGAAAAAAATATCCAAGTAAAGCTAGACCTAGTGTAGGAAGACTATTAATTGTGATGTCAGATATTAAACATGATGATAACCCAACTAAAATTTCATTGGGTTTTATTGCATGTCTAAATTTTTATGTATATTTTTATGTATATTTATATTTTTATGTATAATACATCCCCTAGACTGGATCATATTTGGATGACCTAACATTTACAGTCTACCTGTGCTGTAAAATAATCTCCTGTAAGTACAGTAGTTCTTAATGTATATTATTTCTATATAGAAGATAATTGTGTTTTCTATCATGAAAAGAACTCTACTGTAATAAGGAGATTTCATTTCCAAAGATGGCATTCCTTGGAGTTGACTCCTTAAAGATACCTAGCTCCTGTATTTGTTGCATAAGGTTTTGGGGAGGAAATGCACTGCATTGAGGTTCCCTATCTTAAAACTTTTCAGAGATTAGTTATTTTCCTCACAACTTAAGATAACATAACTACAAAATAAATTTATCTTTTCTAAGTATTTCAAAATATCCATGTAAGAATTATGTGATTTTTGTCTGTTTGTTAGCTTTCACTGCAGGTTCACCAAACGTTTTTGGGGAATTTTAACTAATGAATCACACATGCATCATGAACTTAATTCTATTCTATTCATTCTAAGACTAATCTGGGTGCTTCATATGTGATAGACCCAAGCCAGAGGGGCCCATGTTCCTTTAAATACATTAGCTTAAAGAACTGCAAACATACTCCACAGGGAACTCTTATCCATTTTACTGATAGGAAAATAATTCAAGATCTGTGCAAACTCTTTTCTCAGATTTCATTTTACTGCTTTACAGCTTGCAGAGAAAGTGCAGGCTAAGGGACTTTAAGAGGGAGAACAGGGGAAGGGTGAACCTTTGTAACCAAGGTACCTCTTCCCTAAGTGAAATTAATCATATTATTAGACAAACTCCTTCAGCAACTGGCAAAACAGCAGGAACATGTCGATTCTGCTTCCTTGGTTACAGGGAATGATAGTGCACTTGACCTTCACAGGAGCAGGGTTACAAAGAGGGCATTTTAAAACAATTCTGCCTGCTTTCTGTGATTGGAATCATCAGTAATGGAGACTGGGTGCAATTATCTGTGATCTGTCTAAAAGTGACACCCACATTCCTCTTGGATTATTTTGGCCTCAGGGCCAAAAAAAGGAAAAATGTAAATAAGGCTGCAGGAAGGATTTGACATTGTAAGTATTGGAGTCTGTACAGTGCATAGCTAGTGAGCTCTGGGAATCAAACCATGCTGAGTGTGTTAAAGTAGATTATCTTTCCCTTGTCTCTTAAAGTATACGTATTTGCTTTGTTTTGTGTAGGCAGATTGAGTGGGGGCGGGGAAAGAATCTTTCTTTTGCATTACATACATTATTTTCTGAGTAACTCCAAGTCATTGTGTTAGTGGTTACTTTTAAATCCTTGTTCATCAAATCTGTGTAAAATGTGGTACATTGATATATTACTTTTCCAGGATTTAAGACCTATTTTGTTTTTTACCTCTTGAAAGACTTCTGTAAGAAAGAAGTAAGTTGTGTAATTGAAGTGTATTTGACTTTTTTGTTAATAATTTTTAGAATTGTGTGATTCACCTTGGAGGACTGGGTTTTTGCTTATAGTGTGGAAGTACTATGGAAGTATGGCTTCTGTAGGAGTCACTTTAAATATGTGATACAATTTTCATAGTGTGATGTTTTTTCTGTACAGCAAATTAGGATTACACACAACTATTCTATAAGTAAGCCATATTATTGTCCTCAAATGAGTACCTACAAAACCGTTTGAGTTCAGAATACTTTGATTTAGTATATTTGGGATTCTAATTAGCTTAGCTTTTCCTATAGCATAAATCTAACTTAATTGAATTCAGACTGGTAAATCTCTGTTAAAACTTTAAAAACATCTGGTCCGTGATGTATATTCTCAGACTGCTATTTACTTCAATAGTCAAAATTGGTGCAGTTGACTGGGGTAGGACAATAGTAAAGCAGCATAAAATTCATTCAGATTTTTTGTGGTGTCGTGACAGTTTTCAGGGTAGAAATTAATCTATAAAACAAAGATACAGCAGGGTTTTTTTCCTCACTTCCATGAATTATATATTTCAAAAAAAATGTTTATCCTTCTGCCATGCTTGTTATTCTGCTGTCAACCAATGGCATGTATATTCTGTCCAGAAAATATGCCTCTAACTTTCCGTAGCAGTCAGGAGTTTAAAATTTCTATTATTTCATGGAGTATTCGGTTGATAAAGCTGAAAATTGAGGTAGGTCTTGCATTCTAGAGTCCTTTGCCATTTTCTGAGTATGTATGCTTGTGTTAATAAGGGTATAAAAATAAAATATATGATGCATACTGAAACATGTGCCACCTATTAGAACATGAAAATGGCACATCATATATAATGGCAGCAGGTCTCAGACTTGCCCAGCTTTCCAGAGTACTTCTTGTTGGACTTAAGTAGCTGAGTAGTCATGTGGTGAGGATGAGAAATGATATGTATATTACAGGAGACTGGTGTTGATGAGTAGAAACAACCTTCGTATGATGATGTATTCCATACTGTAAAAAAAAGATAAAATGTTTACAGCATATGATGTTGGTATTTATATTAACATAGTATCTGGAACCTCAGTTGTACGAGACTCCTTTTCAGTAGACACTGTACAAACCCAAGGAAGAAAGAGGAAAAGAAGGAGGGGGAAAAAAAAAGAAAGAAAAGAAAAGGCTGTTGAGCCCAAAAATATTTACAGAAGCATTTTGGTGCAGTTATTCTTTTTATTTTGTCATGATTTTTATGTGTTGATGTAAATCCTTAAGTAACGGGGAAAAATAGATCTCTCACAATTTTGTAATGTAAGGTTTCAAGATGCCTCAAATAAAGACCAAGGATTCTCCAGTTGAAGGGGAAAACAATTGGAAAGCAGTTTTCTAAGATCTTCTTCCCCTAATTAAGACCTTTGAAGTGGTAAATAAATTAGGTAATGATTTTGCACTGTAAATAAGAAGGTCATTGTTTGAAAGTGTTTTCTACAAATCTCATTAATCAAGTGTGTCATCTAGGAACCTCTTGATGTTAGGAGTCTTTTTGTTGTTGTTGCCTAGATATCTTGTTTTCTGCTACTGGAAGTCGTGTATCATCCAGTAATTAGAAGAATTACTTCTAATCCTCCCCTGCACATCTGCTTTGTCAGTCAACTTTTGTTACATAGGTGAAAGATGATTTCACGTAGTATGTTCTGTTAGGATATCTTTTACGGTATAAGGGACTACTTATGATACAGGAAATCGGACAGTAGAACAGTATATCTTCATTAAGAGTTCTGTGTATTTTAACAACTTAACTTCCTCGAAGGTACTATGCAGTAAATTTTCCTCACTATTCAAACTGCTTTTCCTTCCTTTGCATCACAGATTAACTTTTAAAATATATTTTTAAAATAAAATGTTATATTTTAAAATTTTTAAATTAAAAAATGTTAAACATTTTTTGTGTGCAAGTTTAAACAATGACTAAATTGATACTAGCCTGTTTTCCAGCTATGCAAGTTTTTATAAATAAGTCATTCCATGACTGTTTGAAAGAAGAAGTTTTAATAAAAACAACCTGTAAGATTCATGGTTTGAGCCACATATTTCTGCATCTATTAAAAACTGTATTGTTACTCTCAAGTGTATAAATTGTTTGTCTGATTGTTTGTTTTTTGAGGCTGATGAAGACATGGAGTTAAAGGACAGCTTCCAAAACTTAGAATCATTATCTTGAGGATTTCTGGGAGTACATTTCTATACAGAATGCAATTATTTTCATCAATCGGGCACTGCATAGAGCTCTGTATATACTGTGGGATGGTGTGTGTATTCAGGGCTAGTTTAAGAAAACCCAAAGTTTGTATATTTTAACTAGTGTCATGTATTATTTACAATTCTGAACTCATCAAAATGTAGAATCTATCAAAGAATGTCAATTTTATTCATTTAGCATTAGGCAGACTTGTATAAGAATCTGGGCTGGAGCATATTTTATTTTTTCAAAGAACAGAGTTCTGGCCTATTAGTGCCTTGCTGTTCTTAAGTATATGGTTGTATCTTAAACTGACTATAGAAGAAAATAATAGTACCATTTTTTGTTCATTCTTTCAATAGAGTGAGTCATTATAGCATTTACTACTGTTTTAATGGTACCATTTATCCTTTACCACTACTAACTACCATCAAAATGTAGTGTCTGTAAAAGGAGGCACTTTTTATTTTTGGAGCATTTTAAGAGTTTACCTTACTCAGATATATATATATATATAAAATATGTCTATCTTATAAGTTTTATTGTATTTTTCCATCTTACTATATAAAACTGATAATAAAAATGTGACTAAAAAATGTATCCATGTTGCAGTGATGACTGTTGACAGTAATGTTGTCTATGGAGTTACTGTGGTCTATTGTATAAACATTTATTTTCTAATTAGAATTATATTGCCTACCCTTTGTCAGAATCTGTCGAACAGAGTATGATGATTTTTGAGAGGGGAATATAAGTAGTATTAAGTAATATATAAGAAGTATTGGTGAACATGAACAGTGTTATGATTTTAGAATACACCAATAGAAATAGGATAGAACAATGAAATAACAATGGTATTTACTTGTAGTGCCAAATTTTCGTCTTTGTTGCATTGCTGAAATATTCACTGGCAATTAAATGGATTGACCACATACACCTGAATATGGACTGAGTATATTGATGGTCTATTGGAGTAAAGGTTCAAGAAAAAAAATCTGCAGCACTGTCACGTAAAAAATAAAGCTACAAGCATTAGTATTTTTTTTTAAGTGGCACGCAAGCACATTGAACAATCGGAATTCTGATTTTATTCTACTGTCGAAAACACAATATCCTGATGACCAACCATCTTACCAATAACCTTTTACCTTGAAATTACTTAAAATTGTTTTAACTATTACTTGGAAAATTAATTTACCATTTTTCCAAATAAGCTGTAAAAACACCACATTTTATTATTAACTAAATTCCAGCCATCTGAAATTGGACAAGTTGTTCAAGCAAGACTTCAAAATTAACAAAACATGAAATAGTTAACAGGAGGTGTCATTGGGTAAACAGCCTCTTTTCTTTTTTAGAAGCAAAAAAATATGTTGAACACAACTGAAAATTGAAAAGTGTGTTTTTGCATTTCAATAAACTGAAGTAGGACAAGTAATAGTTACCTGGTAGGGTTTTTTTTGTTGGTGGTGGTTGTTCTTGTTCTTGTCCATCAGATCAATTCTTTTCCTGAAAGGCCAATATTCTGATAATTAATTGAAAGCAGATCCCAGTTGTTTTAATAACTGAAATCTTCCCTGTAACTTCAGATTCTATGATAGGGCCATCTGATACTTCCATGTATTTGAAAGTATGCTCAGATTGGCACAGCAAATCAAAATTATTTGGGTTATTTACAGGTGCAGACTGTTCAGACTTCATTATCTGAAGCTCCAGTGATGACCAGCCCTTCCCAGCGTATCCAGATTATTTCCACAGACTCCTCTGTAGCTTCACCACAGCGGATTCAGGTGAAAATTCATCAACTAACTATTACACTTTTATTCTGTCCTCTCCTTCCACTTTCATACAAAGCATGCTAAAGTCAGTGGAATGTTTCCTTAAATTTTATGAGAGCAGATCATTTCTTAGTGCAAACTAAAACTCCTTTCCTTCCTAAGATTGTATTTGGTGATGTCTGGCTCTATAAAACAATCACATTGACTGTGGAGGTGGGGAAAATATTGGCGAAATTAAACTTGCCCTAAGTATACGAGCCTAGTTCTCCCGCAGCTAATAGAGAGACACAGTAAACTGTCAGTTCTAAGATGGTCTCTAAAGGCATTGCTGTCTTTCATATTTAGAAGGAACTTAATTTCTGAAGAATGAGGAAATATTCTCCTAAGTAAAACATGTCTACTGAAGGCGTAGAATAATTATTCAAAATTTATTTTTTGTTCAGGATGCAAGTCTAACCAGCAGGATCTTCTCAAGGAAACTTTGTTCCAGCATTAATTCACATAACTGTAAATATTGTGTATTTGGTTTTGACTCCTGTCTTTAGCATTATATTTCATTTGTTTGGGACCCACTATACATAACTCATTTTGAACAGTAAAATATGATTGCAATAGTTCTCTTCCCCATATCCTCTCATTTTTAATGATAGCAGAGCCACCTTCTTCACAAACCTTTCTAGTAGTTCCTTTCCTAAGTATGCATATACCCATATTTAGTTTTATAGTTTTGCATATTGTTTGTGGGGTCTTTGCACGGATCTAATAACTGTGCAAGTAGCAAAATAATAAACAAGAAGGGCCATTATCAGACAGCAGCATATGATTCTGAGGAAGATTCAATTTTTTTAAAAAAATTGTCTACCATGACATAAAAATCTTCAATATGTTTTACAGATTGTGACAGATCAGCAAACAGGGCAAAAAATACAAATTGTGACCGCAGTGGATTCATCTGTATCTCCAAAGCAACAGTTTATTTTAGCCAGTCCAGATGGAACTGGTGCAGGAAAGGTGATACTGGCAGCACCCGAGACATCTAATACGAAGCAGCTTATCTTTACCACCACAGACAACATTGTGCCAGGCAGAATTCAGGTAAATGTAGTAATTAAGATTAAACCGTATTTTTTTTTTCTGTTTTTGATTTTTAGATAATTTAAGCATATAATTACTTTAAGGCTTTAGAAGTTGTCATAGTTTGCTAAAGATCTAATGACATGGATTAGGCCATATGTATTAAAAATGTGTAAACCATACAAATCATAGGCTTCATTTAGTTGGTCATAAATCCTCCTTTCTTCTTGTGCCTCTTGCGTTGCTTTGCATTCATCACCTCTTGTGTGTTCTCATTAAAATCCTAAATGTGCAAAGGAATAAATGCACACACATACTAGTTCCTCTGAGAAGTGTGAGGCTTTTGGATAGTGCATTCGAGATTGACAGATATGCAGGGATATAACTCACTGGGCAAGCTTATATTCTGAATGCAGTGTTGAGACATCCCAGTAGAAGCTCCTTGGAGGAAGAGCTACATTTCTATAAAGACCGTGAGCATAATCCAGAACAATATGGACATTGTGAAACTAATTTTATAAGGCACTAATTCATCTCTAGTGAAATTTGAGATCTCCCAATATTCGTATCTTTTTAAAAAGGTGCCTAACCTCCATTCTTACTCTTTTAGTAGAGAATATTCTATAGGCAGATGTATAGTTTCTATATAAGTATTTGAAAAAAATTACTTACAGTCTTTTTAAAATAAATTTAAATTGATGTTTGAGTGCTAAGAGGTCTAACTGTGATTAAAAGAAGTCTTTTCTGATTTGTACTTTTATTTGTCTGTGAGTGAAATGTTTTGTACAGATAAAGACTTCAAAGGAAAAATAAATAAATAAATGATGGAGTTCGAAAACCTTAGGAAGTAGAACTGTTTCTGTAATGGATCTCTGCTTCAGGCTATCTCCTCCAAACCTTGGGCCCCAATTAACAAGATAATATATAGATGGCAACAGCATCTGAAATACAATCCTCTGTGGCTAAATACAGTAGCTGCTTGACAGTAATTGCAGGAAGGGAAGGATACTATTGACTGCATAAACGAGGAAAGCTATTGTACTGAACAAAGTTGGTAGTTTGGAATTATCCTTTTCCAGGACTGGAATGGCCATCTGAAATGACCATCTGAAAAAAATTCTTTCAAAATGTGCATGGCATTTTAACCAAATACATATATATATATATATATATATATATATATAAATTTTATCTCTTTTCAGCCTTCATTTTTCTGAACTGTTCTTCTGTTGCTCTTGTAAGCTTGAGAATTTGGTATTCTTAAGCATGGTTGGCCAAAATTCTGCAGCATATTTGTTTTAAATGTGATGTTAATGGCACTAATATTTTTCTATCTTAAATGCAAAAAACTCACCTGATAGATTAGAAAGCATTTACATTGGCTCCTAACACCAGTGACTTAAAATCAATATGTTCATTTTCTCATCCTCTATCAATTCTAAATGATGAACAGTAAAAAATCAAACAGTAAAAGCCTAAACAATAAAACACTCTTGTTACCTTGCATTTTATACTACTAAATATAATTTCACATCTTATATTCTTGTCCTCAAATTCAACCACTTCTTCCCAGTTAATAAACCAATCTTGCTCTATAGGGCTATGTGTGTGTCTGTGTGTATAGATACACCAGAATATATTGTCTAATTCCCTCTTTCTGTTTTTGAATTTTATTTTAGATAGTGACAGACACTGCTTCGGTGGAACGTTTGCTGGGAAAAGCTGATGTTCAGCGGCCACAGGTAGTAGAATATTGCGTGGTCTGTGGAGATAAAGCATCGGGTAAGGAACTTGATGCAAGAAACTTGATTGAAATGATGGCTGGGATGAAGGGAAGAGGTTAACTGATTTTAGCCATGTATAAGTGAAAAATTCCTTAAACACTGAATCTTTATGTTCTTATAATCTAACATGTATAACCTTTGTATAATTTATATCCTATGATCTATGAACAGATAGAATTTCATCTTTACTTGAACAGAATTGGAACAACCATTTTGTAGACCCTTTATTGAAAAATAGACTTATTCTTCCTGCTTTCTTCTTTCATCCTTCTTCCTCCCCACCCATCCCCCTGTCAAAACCCCTGACAATAAGTAAAGGAAAAACATCCTGTAAGACTTTAATAATGCTTTCTCCGTTCAAAATGATGACAAGAATACAAAATCAATTTAAATGAAGACTGTACCATATGTTTTACTTGCTTAAGATAAGTATTTTGATGTTAAAATGTGTTTGCTATTTGATAACGTAATATATATGTTCCCATATAGGTCGTCACTATGGTGCTGTCAGTTGTGAAGGATGCAAAGGTTTCTTTAAAAGGAGTGTAAGGAAGAATTTGACCTACAGTTGTCGTAGCAACCAGGACTGTATCATCAATAAACACCATCGTAATCGCTGCCAATTCTGTAGGCTTAAGAAATGCCTAGAGATGGGCATGAAAATGGAATGTGAGTGTCCACACCTGATGTGAGACTGTGTCTACCAACTAAGAACTGTGTAAACTGCCACTGCCTTTAGATTCCTTCTATTTCAGTGTATGTTGCTTGCAAATTAAGAGAAACAGAACTTCAGTAGCCAAAGAATCCAACTTAGCTTTCTCTCATCACCCTTTTATGTCTGAGGTGCAGCATTGATTTGTTTTGAACTATGTATTAGATTACAGTAATACTTGGGGAGCCTAATACTTAAAATACATGTAACAAATACAGGATATGTTTGTAATACAACATATTTTAAGGATAGACATAAATATGAGTTTAGTTTTCTGTGTTTAGAATCTGCTTTCCTTCTGACTTTTCACTCCTTTTTCTTCTCTAATGATGGAAGGTGTTTGACAGCTTTGTCAGAGGATGAGCAGAACTTTATTTTAAGAGGCATTGCATAAACGATCATATATTAAACAATATACTTTTATCTTTGTATGCGGTACTTCCTACAGTTCCAGTGCTAAGGTCCAAACACATGTACCAAAATATTTTTGTTCTGATTTATAGCACCTTTATAGCTTCTCTAGTATAGGACCTCATGAAACCTATTACCTGGTTGTTGCATTATAAATTTAAGGAGAATCTAAGATGAAGCAATAAATGTTTTTCTTTTTCTGCTCCAATATTGATAAGGTGTCTAGTACTGTTCCAAAAGAGGCTGAAATTCTAGCTGTAGCTGTAGAGTTCTTTGTTTCATTTTCTTTTTGAACTCCAGACTTGTAGTGATGTGATTGTTGTGCTTCCACATATTATGTTGAACATGAAGGATGACATTTGTGCAGGAGAAATTGCTGCATTTCTGGAGGTTCGTCTGATGTTAGTTGAAGATTAGTATGATACATGCTAGCTGACTTTACTGGGCATTGGATCAGTATTCTAATTAATACTTCTGTATACACCAAGCCAAGAAAATGGATATCTGTTGTTATTGATCCCCTAAATTCTGTTGCTTCAATTTAAAAGTGTTAGCAAAAGCAAACAAGAAGTAAAGCCTTGCTCGTTATGAGGATAAATATACACATATATCTTACTATTACATTCAGAAGTAATATATGGTAAGATTTGATTTTTTTTGTTTCTTAGATAATGGTAGATTGGGTCTCCTCTAGAGCTGCTAACCATTATTTGATTAATTGCTGTAATGAATAGCACAGTAATAGTGTCTGCAATTATATAAGGTCTTACATTTGCAAAGCATTGTGGGAGTTAATATTTTTTCAACACTTAAAAAATTACTTGTATTATCCTCTTATTTTTATTACCCTCATTTTCAGGAGAAAAAAAATGAGGCAATTGAATAGTGTGCCAAATCGCACACGAGTTCCATGCAGTTTAGTGACTTAGACCCACGATTATATTATAATATTCTAATATTAGAAAGATACACCTTTCACTCTATTTGAAATTACAAAAGCACTGTTTCTTACTAATTTTATTTAAAAATTTACCACACTTGTTTGGCACGTTGGAGACTAAGCTTATTCAACTTCTTCAAGTTTTCAAGTGGAGATAATTTCCACTTTTGCAGTGAACTAACTCATTACCACAGTTGCGTAAGCTGAAATCCTAGTATGAGAATTTTACTTTTTTTTAATTAAATTTTTAATTTTACTAAATTATGTGAATTTCTATTTTTATGTAGCGGTTCAGAGTGAAAGAAAACCTTTTGATGTGCAGCGTGAAAAACCAACAAACTGTGCAGCTTCCACTGAAAAAATCTATATAAGAAAAGACCTGCGAAGTCCTCTAATAGCAACTCCGACATTTGTCGCAGAGAAGGATGGGGCACGGTGAGTATCTCAGTATAAAACTAGTCTTGTTCAAGGGCACTTCTGCATATTGGTTTGCAGGTACACCTATTCTCCTTATCCCTGTGCTCCAAACCATTGGCCAGACAAGGCCATATTTCCATTTTGCAAATCATGTAAGTTAATTATCAAGACCAACCTAGTATGTTCTGCTGCTCATCAAAATTTTTATGTCTGAGTACAGCTAGGTGGTTCCCAGTTCAGAGCTGATTCATGTCCAGCAGATCAAAGCATGGGCATGGCAAATACGTGATATGCAAATATAGACTTATCTTATGATGCGTGCAAAGCTGAGCTGGAGATTTCTGGAATTGATTTTCACTCTTTTCATTTGTGAGTCAAATTGTTCAAAAAATACTGCTGTAAACTTGCTTCATTGATAATTACTTGTGCTACAGCTTCCTTGCAGGCCTATAAAAGATACCGCATTCTAGCATAGCCAAATGTAACATGACTGCTTTACTTATGTAGTATTCAGGTTTGCATAATGCATGATAATTTGCTCTCTGTGGTAGCTGACAATCTCAATGTCAATCCCTTAAACTGTAAATTCCCTCACCTTTTTCCTTACTCATTTTGTATTGGGTTTACAGACCTAGAATGTTAGAAAAAAAGTAGTAAATAATATTTAGTGACTTCAAAGACTTGCCGCACTTTCTGAAAAGGCAGATATAAAGGAGTTAAGATTTTAAGCAAACTTTGATTACACAACCATTTATGCCTGTTTTTTAATGTAAAACTTCACTGATAGCTGATAGCTTCACTGACTTTTTTATTCAGTGTTGTCATGTCTAATTTGGAATGCACAGTTATGGCGGCCTCCGAAGTCTGATGTTACAATTCTAGAGTTGTACAGTGACTCGTGTGGCCATAAGAATACCAAACTTTGAGACAGAAGAAATTAGAGTCAAAAACAAATGATGGGAAAATCTGTTTGAGAAGTTGTTGCATTTGTGCAGGAAAGGAAAACATGCTGGATGACAGAATTTCCTCTCATTCTGTTTCAGAAACTGTTTTAGAAAGATTAAATCCTAAAGGATAAATTCTGAACTTCTTTAAATTATAAACTTAAAAAATGATAATAACCTCTGTCAGAATAAAAGGTATTACACATTCCTTTGGTAATTGTACAATATTATTAACTGTTACTCTTTTGAACAGGTCAGCAGGGCTTCTTGATCCAGGAATGCTTGTGAATATTCAGCAGCCTTTGATTAGGGATGATGGTACAGTCCTCCTAGCTGCTGACTCCAAGGTAGTATTTCTTTCAGTAAAATTCTAAACCTTTTGTTTTGTTTTGTTTGTTTTGTTGTTGGTGTTAAAATACTTTATCTATGTACATAGATAAAAATAATTCTTGGTCTTGAAGGTACAGTGGCGTAGCTCTGAAGATCTATGAATGCTAATAATAATCTGATAAACAGATTTATTTATGTTATCTATAACATATCTGATCTAAGTTATCTGATAAATATTATCTGATATACAGATAACATTTATTTTCGTATGTATATTTATGTATAGGTTTAACCATAGCTAGTTTTCTGCACAAAATGTCATCAGGGCAAGGACTGATGGTTTCGGTAGAGTTTAGAGATTATCCTCAGACAGGTGTGATCCATTAGTGTCTTGTAGATACCTAAGAGGAAGGGAAAATTACATAAGGGAAAAAGATTTAAAGGCAGGAAAAATGTATTTAACCTATAATTTTGGTCCACTAATCCAGTTCTTCCTTTTTAGGCTGAGACAAGCCAGGGTGCTTTAGGAACACTAGCAAATGTTGTAACATCTCTTGCTAATCTCAGTGAGTCATTAAATAATGGAGATACTTCTGAAATTCAACAAGAAGAGCAATCTGCAAGTGAGATTACACGGTATGCATTTACATTTGCAGATTATTGTAGGAGGACGTACTTTCTGAATGTTAACTTACACTCATTCATTGATGTAACTCAGTAACTCTCAACACAGTAGAGATTGCCTCTTGCTTTAACACACAACATCAATTCTTTAGAAGTACAGTTTTGATTGTTCTTCTCAGCCTGCACTGCTCTTCTTGTGAAGAGCTGTGTTTCATGTTGCATTTGTTACATGACACAACTGGAAAGATGGTGAAGCATGAAAAATACTTAGTTTCAAAACTGCATAGTCCTTCTCAAGTAAACAGCTTTATCAAATGCTGTAATACTGTCCGCTGGTATGAAATAGGAGCACAAGGTTCTCTATATCTAAGCTCTGTTTATCATAAGAAGTTTTACACTGCTTTATTTCTACAATGGCCCGACTACAGCTAGAATATAAAGAATCCAGGGATCAGTTTCACTTATGTAACTGTAAGCAGCTTTCTAAGGCTCTATCTCTACTGTGAAACCAGGAGTACCTGTGTGGTCACATCCCAGCTTGAGACGAAAGCAATTTGGGCAGGTTGCCTTGAAGGATATCATACTACGCTCTGCTGTTTCCACAAACCGCATGTTGAGGATGAATTTCCAAGTTGAGGAGGAGGGCACAGTGGACAATAAGTACAAGAGACCCCTTTACTAACCTAAATGAGAGCAATTAAAACAAGATGATAGCGAAAAGTTCCTCCCTTACAGAGGAAGTTTTTTTACCAGCTCTATATGGGATGGTAGAAAGCGACTAGACAGTATGGAAAATTCTAGTCCTGTGTCTTAGACATAAACAGTTCCTGTACATTAACTTTTGAGTGAAATTGTCTCATAAGGTTTAATTGACCACTATCATGGAACTTTTGAGGTTGTAAGGAAACATTCTTTTATTATTAATTCTTATTTTCGACAGAGCATTTGATACTTTGGCTAAAGCACTTAATACCACAGATGGCTCAGCAGCTCAGAACTTGGCAGATGGAATGGATCCTACAGGAGGAGGGAATATTCATGTAATCAGTAGAGATCAGTCAACACCTATTATTGAAGTGGAAGGACCTCTACTCACAGATACACATGTCACATTTAAGGTATGTGCTTCTTGAAATACTTTGCTAAGCAAACTAATTTTCAAAACATAACCCAAAATGAGCTTACTGTGTTTTATTTTTTGTTATATTTTTTTGAACATCATCTAATAAAGTATCTACTGTTACAAAGTGTTTAAACAGTTTTCACTGCTGCATGCTCTATCTGAAAAGTGTAGATTTCACAGGACCCCTTTATAAACAGAAGGATGATTTAAAATTTATTTTACTTTCCATTGCTTTCATTGTTGATAACTGCTTTCCTATCAAATAGTATGATTTGTATGCTTAAATCATTTATAAATGTGTACAGTATAAAGCTTTCATCTGAAGGGCTCCTTCCTATAAGGAGAGGTTCCAGTGCCTTCTTAGATCCTTACAGCTGGGCCACTGTAGGTCTTACATCTCAATGATGCTGCTGCTTCAAGTGAATATGAATTAGAAAATGTTGATGAACAGTATGGGAGAAACAGAAGGGTGTTCATTTAGCTGTTATCAAATTGCATTGTTTCAAGATATACAAAAATCATTACTGAGATAAGTAATACTTAGTGTAATCAAACCTTTATCATAAGCTGAATGTTTTCATTATTTCTGTTTTGTGAATGCAGATTTCTGCTGCATAATTTTCCTATTTTAGGTATTTAGAGTTCAGCTTTTATTTTACTTATTTTATAAAAGTTGCAAGAGAAGTCTTACAGTACTTGGACACTAAAAACGCTCTACAGAGCAATTAAATCACGTATTGTATTGTTATTACATGAATATTTAAAACACTTTAAAAGGAAATGTGAGCACCCACTTTATTTATAATTTCTCATCTCTTACCCCCATTTTGCCTTCCTTGCCAATAATGAATTATTTACTTAAGTTATACATTAACAATTTCTTATCACACAATTAGCTATGACAGACTATAGGAGTAGTTGGAAAGTATCTATTCATTATTTGGTTGACAATAAACATTTATTTATGCTTGAGTTATGCATAGTGTACTGTGCTTTTGTTTTTTGCAGCTGACAATGCCTAGTCCAATGCCAGAGTACCTTAATGTTCATTATATCTGTGAGTCAGCATCACGACTACTTTTCCTCTCTATGCACTGGGCAAGGTCCATACCTGCATTTCAAGCACTTGGGTAAACTGACATTTTTCTTTTGAACAGTTTTTTTTCTACTGAATCTAAATACCAATCAGAACACTTTTCAAGTGTTTTGAATTTTAATTTAATTCTTTTAAGTGTATTAAGGCTATGCAATTATTTTTTTAAGAACTAAGTCAAAGATGGCAGAGTATACAGTATCTACAGTCACAGTAAAAGCTGGATCAAAAGTATTTAATTTGTAGAAATTTATTTTTATAAAGAAATGAACACAATTAACAGATAACCTGAAACAGATTCATGTAATCAGGAATTGTTCCTGTAGTTCTTGCTAATATATGCCCATTAAAATTGTTTAGAATACATTGTTATTATTTTTTAGAATCAGCCTCCTTTATGTAGGTTAATACCAACATGATATGAACACTCGCTACAACTGTTTCATTTTGTTTTGCTTACAGGCAGGACTGTAATACAAGCCTTGTGCGTGCCTGCTGGAATGAGCTGTTCACCTTAGGCCTGGCACAGTGTGCACAGGTGATGAGTTTATCTACCATCCTAGCAGCTATTGTCAACCACCTCCAGAACAGCATACAGGAAGGTAGGTGTTCAGTGTACGTCACTTGCAGATGATTTGTCCTGTCAGGTACAGGATAAGAAACTGAAATTGGAATTTAAATAACATTTTTAGAGCAACAGTGATGATTAAGGGACTGGAACATCTATCTTATGAGGAAAGACTGAGTGAGCTGGGCCTGTTTAGCCTAGAGAAGAGAAGACTGAGAGGAGATCTGATCAATACATAGAAGTACCTGAGGGGAGAATGTAGGGAAGAGGGGCCAAACTCTTCTCAGGGGTGGCCAGCAACACAACAAGGGGTAATGGGCACAGATGAAACACAGGAAGTTCCATCTCCGTGGGAGGAAGAACTTCTCTCCTGAGAGGGTGAGAGAGCCCTGGCACAGGCTGCCCAGAGAGGCTGTGTAGTCTCCTCTGGAAATTTTCAAAACCCACCTGGACACAATCCTGTGCCCTGTGCTCTAGGTGTCCCTGCTGGAGCAGGGTTTGGACTAGATGATCTCTAGAGGTCTCTTCCAACCTCAACCATTCTGTGTGTTTATTTTTTTTTCCACAAGCTGTTTTCTGATGGGTGACAGAGTTGTTCCCCATGATCCAGGATGAACAGAATCCTTTACTTGCATGATTACCTCTCCCCTGGGGGTCTTTGGACTTCGTTGCACTGACCTCACAGACATCTCAGTGAGACAGAAGTGTCCACAGAAGAAATGTGGATAAGGTTGGAGAAAGTAGAGTACTTTTCTCCTATGTCATCTAAAACTGATCAGTAATGTACCAAAAGACTATTGCATCCCAGAGTCAGGATTGACTCACAGAGTTACCCTCCTATCCAAATGTAAATTTATTTTGTCCTGTTAGAATAATGATACTTTTTCTTTTACCAAACCATACCTGATTTTTTTTTCCCTCCAAAACCTCCCCTTTAAAGTGTTAAACTATAGCATTTGCTGAGTACAACAAGAATATCCTTGCAAGTTTAATGGCTTTGGATACTACTATATAATACAGTAATGTCTTTTCAGAACATCAGAGGATGCTTTCAGAAGGAAAGTCTTATTTACTACAGTGAATGAAAAATTCACTTCTAAAAATGTAAATATAGGAAAAGTAGCACTGCCATTACTGTTATAGCATTCACTTCTGTGGAAGTTAAATGAATTCTGATTGAAGTTAATATTAAAAATTGCATGATAGCATATGTTTTGTACTCTTGCTCATTCCCAAAATCATACTGTGCATTTGTAGAATAATTCATAATAAATTGAGAGTGTCTGCTAAGAACAAAATTTCACTGGAATAGCATTGGTGTTGCAGGTTATGTTGTACTGGCAAAATTATGCACAAGAGTTAATATTCTGTTTGTTAGCCCTGTATCTGACTCAGCTTTGCAAGCCTTCACTCCCATAATCATTTCTCCATCCTTGCAGTATTGTTAAGTAAATAAAACAAAATGCTTTTAAAATATCTTTGCCTATTTTAAAATAGAAAAAAAAATATATATATATATATATAAATATATATTTTTTTAGATAAGCTTTCAGGAGACAGAATAAAGCAAGTCATGGAACATATCTGGAAACTTCAGGAGTTCTGTAACAGCATGGCCAAGCTTGATATTGATGGATATGAATATGCATACCTTAAAGCTATTGTCCTCTTTAGCCCTGGTAAGGAATTTAGTAATTGTGTCTTTTTAAATACTGCTGTCCTGCTGTCAGACTGCTGTCCTGACATCAGACTTTTTTATTAACCTGTTGATAAAATAATCATTTGTTTCATAATGATTTATCATTAAAAGTACACATTTTAAAAATAACTTTAGAGCAACATGTCCTGGCTATCTACAGTTTAATTATATCAGTATTTTCTGTACACCTACTTTAGAAGACTATATTCTCAGTCATCTCCTTCCCTATCTAAGCTTTTCTATTTAGGCAGGTGAGAATCTAACAGTAATCAGTTACCAGCTATGTGTATTAGCACTACTAGTGGATTAAAAATCAAGAATGATTAGAGAAAATATAGTCTCAAAGTGAAAAAAGGTAATTGGCTTCTATGTTAGTGTTTTCAAAAGACTCGTAAGTGGGTTAGAATTTGAAATACATTCAGAAAATGTGCTATATTTTATGTGGATCTTCCACAAAAAGCCAAAAAGTAAATGTAAGCAAGCTGTCTCCTATTTATTAAAAAATGACAACAGATCAACTGACACATGGTAAGCAATGTTTATGAGATATGATGATTTACTAAAGGAGGTCATTCAGTTTCTGTAATGATAAGGCTATAAGAGAAATTGGAGTCATCGGTATTTTGGGACACAGAAGAAGAAATGCTGCTAGAACGCCAAAAGTTTACCTTAAAACTGATGACAGGTTGAATGTAAGGGAAGCTATCACTCAGAAAGCTAAATTATTTACTTTAAGTCAAGTATGTTGCCACTTTAACAAATTGCCAAAAAAAAAGAGAATATTTTGTAATCTATTTCTTTTTACATATATATTATTCTCTCTTTATAATAAAACCTAATCTAATTAGAAGATTTTGGTGTCCTGAAAGTTTGCTTTTGGAAATTTCTTGCAGATTGTATCACTAAATTTAGGTTTAACATGGATTTTATTCTAGTCTATGGGGAAAGAAACTCTCCAAACTTGGACTAGCTCCCTGCCCTTTCAAGGAAAGAGCTCCTTGAACACAACAGTGAAGATACTTCATCATAATCAGATAATGTGATATTCTCTGTCTTCCCCTTGCCCTTTCCCTACCTCGATTGCATGACTATGTTTAAGGAGATGATTCAGAGTTAGAACACAGAACAGTTGAGAAGGTCAGGAAGTTGACCTCTATGGGAAAAGAAACCTTGATTGCTCATTTTTTATAGTTAGTTATAATCACAGAGCTAAATAAATAAATAAAAGGCAGAATTAGAAACATAAATTGGGAATATCTATGCCTGCTGCCTGGTGTATACCTACAGGATTGATCTTTTCCTGCTTTCCTCTGGATGCAGCCAGCTCTCAAGTGGTGGGGGAAAAAGTATGTTAACTCTGAAGCCAGGAAGTAAATTTCAATTTAACGGTTTTCTTTATGCAGCTAATGCGTTAAATATCATAAGATAAATCTTTAAATGCGAATAAATGTGAGAATCTTGTAATTACATATATTTCATAATGTATAGGGAAACAGCAACATACAGAAATGTTTTGTTTCTTTAGATCACCCTGGTCTGACCAGTTCAACCCAAATAGAAAAATTCCAGGAGAAGGCACAGATGGAATTGCAGGACTATGTACAAAAAACCTATCCAGAAGATACTTATAGGTATTTATTATCTTAGTACCCAAAATAATGTTATAGACCATAGCTGACAAAGGTACAAATCAACATCCTGACATGCCAATGTTCTTTTTGATATCTGTTCTTTTTTGACAGTTGAGATAAAAGAACTAGCACCTCGTTCATTAAAGCAAGCAGGTGTTCATTTAAATAGAGCAAGAAACAAAAAGTTTAACTTCTTCCATTCAAACGGTGTACTTTGTTCTTTTTCTTTAATTGTCTTTGATTTGCATTTTTAGAACAGCAGACAGACATGGTTTAATAGAATAACTACAGTACACATTTTGCCTTTAATTAAAATGATGCCTCCCTTTTCAATTTGGAGTAGTCAAAAGAGGTTTTGAGGTAATAAAAGGCTTCTTGTATCCTTTTAATGTTTGTCAAGTTACACTTGTAGAAAGGTATTAAAACTGTCAGTTTATAAACAATTGAAAATCAAGGATTACATTCGGGGAGCAGTCACCAAGTCTCTTATCTTCTGTTTATAAGAAATTCACACTTCCTGCTTTCCTTTGCCCCCATATTTCTTTCTGAGGATTTCCATTTGAAAGTATATAATGTGTTTGGTCAACTCTCATCTGTTCTTACTTGCAACTTGCCAGAAATAATTATCCTCTTTTCCTTTTTATTTTTTTTCCTCTCTATCAAAGCTCATTATTTTTCAGCTTCAGTGATAAAATAATTCATAATGCCAGAAGGGAAATTCTAACCACTCTGCAGTAATCTATCCTATAATTTCTTTCTTTACTTGTGAAAGTAAACCTCTTGTGGAAGAAGCATGCAATCCTTTACACTTAAACAATGATTGATGTAGTGTAGCATTTTTTAAAGGATGAAGAGAGGCTATTAACACTGGCTCAAGAGATGGTACATCAGGATTCCTAGTTATATAGTTACAAACACCTTGGTGGATATGACATTATATCAATACTTTGATCATTTATCCGGTCTTTATACTGGAGTGCAAGTGGGAATCTCTGCTGCTCAGATACTCCTTCCATAAGCAATTTGTGCAAGAGAGCAAGAAAATTTCTACCATTTAAAAAACAAACAAAAAATTATTATCTTCGCTTACTGTTTTTAGTAATGATTCTAGGAAGAAAATCAGAGTCACAGCCCCAAAACATTTCTGTATTTTAATCGATATTCCCCTATACTCACCCATAGATGAACTTAAAATACAAATTGATTATTTCTGCATAACTGAATGCTGACATAAATTCAGATTGAAGCAAAAGGGTTACAAGGGTTACATGTCACAAAAATGGTGACATGGCTTGAATCTTTCTGCAGTTTTCCTCTCATGTTTACAAAAAGGCTTACATACTTTTCCACAAATGCTCAAGCGTCCTTCAGAGCTCTTTGTTCAGCCCTGCCTAAAGTTTGCTATTACTTGCCTTCAGTTCAGGAAATTAATTTATTTTGACCTTTGTGGTGTGTATCTGCTATGTAAACACAAGAGATATATTTGCAAAATTGTTCTATTTTTAAAATGCACTAAAAGCCCGGAAGTGCAAAGTGATCACTTCTTTATATTGCATATCCATTAACATCCTAGTACATGAAAGCCCATGTTATTTGAAAGTATGTAAGAATGGCAGCAGAACCCTCCAAATTCCTTTTATCATTAGAAGCAGATTCTCTTATTCCCTTTTATAATACCCCATGTCTCTGACTGTCTGGTTTGTCACCAAGTTGCTAGCAAGGAGAATTATGCTGTTCGTGATTTACATTCTCATTAAGAACTTTTCTCTTAAAATTGTCTCAATATATTCATTGATGTGAATCTTATTAGTCTCAATTTGATCCTGAATTATGAAGATCTTCCAGATCTAGCAATTTCCGAAGCAGACCAGGAGAACTATGTATTTGTACATACACATTTTTATGCTAATGGCCTTTTTCCCAGAGAACCCTTAAGAAAGATGGAGGCTTTTAATTTCTCTTGCAGGATAGAAAAGTAACCATTCTTTTCATAGTAGCTAAATTAACTTTAATTGCCTCTTTATTCCCCTTCATGAGCTATGATAAGAAATGCAAAACCAACTCCTTAGACACACAATATTTTAAACTTGCATTATTTGTATTTATAATTGACTGAACTTCTTTTTTCAGGCTAGCCCGGATTCTAGTTCGCCTGCCAGCACTTAGGCTGATGAGCTCTAGCATTACTGAGGAACTGTTTTTTACTGGTCTCATTGGAAATGTTCCAATTGACAGCATAATTCCCTACATTCTCAAAATGGAAACAGCAGAATATAATGGTCAAATAACCGGCACATCTGCATAGTGGGAACAATACAATTTGATGGATCAAAATAATTTTCATAAAAACATACATTTAAGAGAAAGAAGTTAAAAGAATAACAGTTTGGTATGTACAGATATTTCCAACTTGTTAATTAATTTCCTATCAGGTTTTTTCTCGTCTGTCTGCTGACTTTGACAAAATTTAAGTAGCTTTTAAATGACCTGTAATTATGAACTTTTTGGCCACAAGGAATGTTTCTGATGCCTTTCATTCAAAAGGCTGTAGATTACTGAACATACTTTTAACGTGCTTTGTATTTAGAAATTATTGGTGGTTAAAAATAGAGTTTTATAATATGAGAGATTAGTAATGAAATTACTTAAAAAGTAAAGGAACAATATGTATATATTTAAAAAATGTCCTTGGAATTAATATCTAATAATTGCCAGGGTATGATATTAGCACTTTGTAAGCACTTCTTGTCAAAGCGGTAATGTCATCAACATCCTGCTTATGAGTAGGGAAAATAAGGTTTTGTATGTCCTTAGTAAAAATGTTAGTGATTTCTGTGAAAATGTAGAATGCTACAGGAGACAATCATTTATTCTGCAAAAAATCACTTGTTCTCATCTTATGCATTAAATAATGTGGATTCTTAACTCAAATTTCCGCAGTATATGGCACTATATGAAATTAGTGCAGCTGTGATTAAGAGCATGGCATAAGCATAGTGACTGTGAGGTGCTATGAAAATTACCCAAACTAGAAGATAGAATTTGAGTCTCTTGCCACAGTGATGATGAAATATTCAAGATTCCTTAAAGTATCTGCTCAGCCTGATGCTGATGTTTACACATATACTCAAACAGAATACTTTTTTATTGTAGGGAAATTTGTCATTAGCTGGGGAAACAGTCTGTTTTGATTAGAGCTGTGTGGTGCTCTCTTGAGTACGCTTGGTGTATTTTCGAATTTGTTCCCCTGCTCTGTACTCACCATCTAGCCAAAGTTAAAATTTAAAATATAAAATGTTCAGAACCTCTAGCTGTAAGCAGGAGTGCATTATAAAGCTCTTCCTTACCATCTTTCCCTGAGGATTGAGCATTCCTGCTTTTGCAAAGCTCTCCATCTTCCCATGACTCAGTTTGAAATTGAGTTTTAGTTGTGATTTATACTCAGTAACAAAGAATTGCAGTTTGTGGTTGATACAACATGGAGTTGTAAAATGAGCTTTCAAAATTGTTTTTAGTAGCGAGACATTACCACGTTTTCTTGTACTGACTATTTCCTGATAACACTGCTTTCATTTTAGTATAATTTATTAACATTCAAATATTCAAATTCATCGTTCAAACTTTTTTTTTTTTAAGTCACAACAATGTTTCCTTCATCAAATTATGGCTTATTAGAAACATTAATTAGTGATTTCTACAGCAGAGGCATTTTCTTCTTGTATATTTTTACATGACAAAAATCTTATGATAAATTCAGCACTTTTGATTTACTTCTGATGTTAATGTTGATTTAGAAGGTTGGTGTTTTTGTCTTTTAAAGGTCTGAATTTAAAATATCTGAAAAAGTCCTCAAGCAACTTTGATGAGGCTCCTAATGTAGTAATGTCGTTCTCGTGTGGAGGCTTATGTTTGTAATACTCATTGTGACAAAAAAGACTATGAAATTTTAGCTTTTGGGTGTATTATTTTTTTTTCTAATCACCGTAGTTATAGCACTCAGAAATTTTCCGTTTTAAGAGGTGTTACGGAGAGTCCAATCTAAATGCAGAGAATAGTAATGTTTCATTTATTTTCCCTGAGCTTTTGCTATAGCAAGTGAAATTGCCTTTTTTTTAGGTGAAGAAAAGTCCCACATATTGAATATCAGGTCAACTGGAATGCAGAATGTTGTACTAGCTGTTGTACTGCAGTGTTATTTCTTGTGTGATTGTGTCAGGACCTTGGATATGAAGTCCCTGTTTTAAGGGTATAGAACTTAAAAATTAATTGTGGCTTTAACAACAAAGTACCTACCTAGGGTAAAATGTTACTTTTTGGAAATGAGGTATTGCAAGGTAAACCATATCTAGGATTTATTTAAAAAAAAAATTAATAGATATGAATTACCATCTGACATCTATAAAGTTTTTCTCTGTGTAGCATCTTCAGTATGAATTTCTGGGTTACATTAGTCAAAGCTAACCTATTCTAGTCCTAATGCTGATAGAAAAACAGTACGATTTTGATTCACAGAGTGAACAGTTTGGATTGTAGGAATTTTGACAGCCAGTGGTGGATCTCACAACTTAAGAAACATTCAGAATCTAAAATGTTTTTAGTATTTCAATGTAAGTTATAAATAGTAAGGCAAATTAAAAAAATAATCTTACACTTCTTCCTCACATGCTACTTGAGGACTACCATAAAAATGAGTCAAAGATTTGGGATGCTATTGACAGACACTGAAGGAAATCACTTACAACATTGCCACGTTAAAATTATAAACCATGTTCTCCAATGCAGTAGGGCTCCTTTGCATTGTTCCAAGTGCAGTCTATCAGGGAAGCTCTTTTATTTGCTTTAAAGAAATCTTCATCTCTTCCACTTACCATTAATGAGGGATGGACATCCTGGAAGCACAGAACTGATGAAGGGATTCTTTCTGCTCTCAGTGTAAGTGTTCATATAATAGCAATGAAAAAGGCATAGCTCAGGAAAAAAGGGCTTCACCAAGTTTTTCTTGGCCTGTGAAGATCTTTGGCATTATTTTCAGCCACTTCTGGGCTGACTGGGCATTCAGGCGATCCTAACATGATGGAGGTAGAATCAGCTACGATATGACTGAGGCTCAAGTGAGTTTTAAACTATCTTTGCATACTATTTAACTTAGTTTGCAGTTTGGCTACCTCATAAATTCTGAATCCATGTAATCGCCCTGTGTTACTAAAGAGAAATGGTTGTGATTACTGCAAAAAAATACAGCATGAATGATGGAGGTCATGTCATTTGGAGATTCCCTTTACCCTTAGTGAGTGGAAAATAGGAGCAGATAATCTCACTAATGTTGCTTTTTATGAGTTTCACGTTATTTTTCTGCAAGGACAAAGTTCTGCTTCTGAGCATGGAAGAGGATTATTCATTGTTTATTGTAACAAAACTGTTGAAAAAAGGGTTTTTTTAAGTATGGAAAAAGCTGCCTTTTTTTTTTTTTTTTTCCCTTCACTCTCTCTCCATGAAGGCCTGTCTTCAAGCCCAGATTCTTTACAGAACTAGAAGCCAAAGATCCATAGTCTGAGGTTGATTCTACAAAAACTACTGTCTCACCAAAGCTTTATTTAATGCCTAAAATTTATACTCTTATTTTCTAGGTCCTGTTTCTGGTACTCTTAAATTTAAAATATCTTAATTTGGTAGAAAGATAGTGCCAAAACATCTGATTAGAGCTATCTGAACTTGAGTACATGTGCACATCAGTAATAATTCAGACCAGTGTTAGAATTCTGTACTAATTGAAGCTGTGGCACGTAGGAGTGATAATGAGTCCACAGAAGGACATGATCCATTTGTTTTCCAGTTTCTTTTGAGGAGGAGTTGAATTAGGATCTTGCAAATACAGAGAAATAATGATCAGTAACTCTATAGGATATTTGAGGTTAGCTTTGTACTAATGCTTTTTATTGTATTTGTGTTGGGGCAAAAAAGCAAACATCTCTTATTTTACTCATGTGGGATTTAAGACACAGAACTAAGACTACATGCAAAAGCCAAGTTTTTCTGCTCATTTACATTGGTTTTAAGTTGGATCTAATGCTTTCAGTATTGGTGGAATTATTCTTGTGCAAAACTGGTAAGAGAGGAAAGAGAATGAACTCCAAGGATTTTTAAAAACTTTGAGAAGAGATATACAAGCCTACATTTTAGCTGCCTCAAAATGATAGATCCTTAAGGAAACTTGGGTTTCAGAGTGCTTTGAGACATAAAACTTGTTGGTCACTGCTTATTACTTGGTATCACTTACTAAGTTTGTTTTCACTGTCATTTCTGAAACACTTCGACCACAGAGTAGCCATAAGGCCTCCGGGGAATAGCACTGACTGAAGGAGGTTCCTGTTCTGAGAATAGCTGGCCTCTGCACTGTCTTCACTTTGCCCTTTAGCAAAGGTGCAACAGGGAGAAAAGTGTTGTATCTGTGGCTTCCAGGCCAAAACAATCTCCTCGGGGCTTATTCCAAAACAGCTTTTTTCCTTGGCAGTGACTGTAAAACATTTTAAATGTCTGCACGGTATGTAGTGTGTGTAGTACACAGAGTTCCTGGATGCCGTTGTGCAAGATACTAAATACGCCAGTATATGCTCCCGCCCACTTAAAAGGAGGAGAGTAGTTAGGATTCTTCCCTGTTTACCTGTCATTTAATCAGCAAAGGATAATTTTAACAATCACCATGTAACATTAGGGGCAAATGGGGTACAGTTTAGCCTAGAAGGAGGAACATACCAGAGTGAGGATGCCACTAAATAGGCAGTGATCAGAGGAGCCTTCTGCAAAAGCTGCAGCAGTGAGGAGCCCTGTATAATGGGACAGTGAGAGCAGTAAAAATGGCAAGTCAAACACACGTTCATGTCTAGTAAACATTTTAACAGACTAGATTCCGTGAACTCTGATAATGTGATTGTCCAGTTCTAGAGCATACTGTGGCTTCAGCTGCTGCTGACTGCAGTTACTGTGGGATGTCTATGTATTATGCAAGGAACCAGCTATCCATAATACAAATGCTGCTTAATGATTAAAGACCAGGTGTATCAGCAAATACCTGTAGGACCACATCCCTCAGGGAAAACAAAAATATCTCTCTCTATTTTTTTAAATGTTCTTTATTCTTTCATTGGAAATACTTATCATCTTGTTTACTTACTATTTAGAGAGCAAAAGTAGGGTAGATTTGTGCCCTGTCCTGTCCACACCAAGAAAAAATCAGAAATACTGGGAGGAGAGCAACAAGTAGGCTCTCATCTGTCCCCCTTGCCATAAACAGCCAAAAAACTTGTGCAGTGGTTTGCTTTAGTAAGCACACAGCTGCTCTTCCAGCAGCACACAGCCTCTGCTGTCTTAACACCTCCAGGAGTATCCAGGTAGATTCAGCAGAAGGAGGTTGTGATTCTTCTACAGAGAAGAGGCAGGGAAAGGTCAGATTATCAGCATCTACTGGATTTTGATGGACAAAAAAAGGATAAAAAAAAACAGCTTTATATAAAGAGTACCAAGAGGGCATAACAAAAGGCAGCAAAAGTAAAATAATAACTTTTTGTGTCTCTTAATTCTGAAGTTGATGGGTCATTTTAACAGTAAACTAATAAACTCCTTCCATTTAAGTTTAGGTTTAGTGTTTAACTATAGATGCTATAATTCCTCTTGTTAAATTATGATACAATCCTGCTGCAGTTAATGACACCAACATTAAATCTGAAATTTGTGCCAAAACAAGTAAACAGACTTAAGTTGCAAGTCACGTTCTCCTTAAAGTTTAAATTCTCTAAGTCTAATATATTTAGATTTGGCAAATAATAGACCACAGAATTACCTTATTTCAGAGCTTTCTGTTGTGAAGTCATACTAATTTTATCATGGATAATACTGTCATAGTGTTCGTATAGGTCCCACAGTGTGTTTTATCCTGTGAGTTAAAGAAATGCTTTTAAATAGCTTATTAAAATCATGCCTTTCTTTCTCTCCTGTTTTTAAAGACTTTGACAGATTTTTATACATTTTTATTTTGTGCCTCCCAGCACTGCATTTCTGCATATTCAATGCTAGATCTCACTCAAACAGCTAATGTATATATTGTATGTATGTGTGTCTGACTGTATATGTTTATATCTGTCTAAATTACTATGTACAGTGTATAGAAAGTGTGAAGTGATAGTGTGTACATATGTACAGATATCTAGCCATGTATTCATACTGTTCTGCATGTTAAAGCTTTTCATGGATTTGCTAATCCAGAGCTTCCTAGTTTTTGTTTCTTGGTCCAAATTAAGCTCTTGCTTAAGAGATGCCTCTCCATGGACTTCAGAGCTTTGCACCTTTTTTTTAAACCCATCTTGAATTTGGTATTTTATGTTTAGTACTGGCAAAAATATACCATGCTATTTGAGTCTTTTAGGTTATTCTCTGTATCTTTTCTCACTTGCTCTGTTGAAGTCAACCAGTGAAGAGCTAACAGAACCTAAAACATCAATGTTAAGTAAAGTTTCATTTCACAGTGCAACTTGGCAAGTGGACTGTTTTAAGTCTTCAGCAGTGACTAACTAGAAGAACAAATTGCCCTGTATTGTTCAACAGTAACAGATAGAACAGGATGCACTGGATGCCATTTTAAAAATCACTAGTCATATTTCCATAACAATAGCATGAAATCATACTGTTAATTAAACTGTCTTTTGTTTAGTGAAATAATTACATTCCTGCTAGAATGATAGTTAAATAGGAGTTCATAAGTAGTTTATGACCATCAAAACTTTCTTAGAATTTTCACAGGGCATTGCAGTTATATATCTACAGTTTTTAGAATCTAATATTTTTATTTGTTCAAGTTAATTTATTCTTTAGTTCAAATATTTGAATTTTCTCCTATCTTAAAAGTTTTTTTTTCCAAATTTAGTTTTTGATTTAAATGAAACATCTTAGTCACTGATATCTATTTCTAGTATTGTTAAGCCTTCATCCTCTTCCCATTCTTTTAGCAGCTCTAGCTTTTATTTCCTAGATCATAGCTTCCTTTTCTCATCAATTTGAAAAAAATTGTCAGTAGGATTCATTTTCTAAAGTTGTTCTCTCTATTTGTAGTTTAAAGAAAACAAAGCTGATTAGTTTGTTTAGCCGTCAGGATAACATCCATTTGCACATTTTCTCCTTTCCTGAAACTGCAGTCTGCAAGAAGCTTCCTCTGTTCACAGGGGGAACTAGGCATACAAGCACTGGGAGAATTAGACCTGCAATAAGACAGATTTATACTGTATATAGAGGGAGTATTAAACACTTAAAATTATCAAAACATAAGCAGTTTTCCTTTCTGACCACTTGGAGTTCCATAGGAAACTTGTAAAAATACTAACCTCAGAAAAAAAAAGTTTTATGAGAGTAGTTAGCACATCTTTGTTTATGTCCCATTAAGAACGTGATACAGTGTTTCTGAGCATTTATTTCCACCTGATGGAATCAATGTGGTAAAGACTTCTGTATGTTTAAGCAGATGAGCAGGCACAAATTAAAACAATGTCAGCTTCTTACACACTCAAAGGAGAGGAGCAGAAGTCTGTTAGGCCCTTGGGTTGTAAATCTGGATTAGGCAGAGTTAGGCTTTAGGGTTGTAAATCTTCTACTATGAAGAAAGCTAAGGACATTCTCTGTTTCTTGCAGTATTGTTTAGTAGGCATTTGCAAGCTTTCATTTTAAATAGAGACTCTGTAAAACACGTTTTTGACATTTCAGGCCTTATTTCTGAGATCTTCAGTGGGAAATTCCCCACATAAATTAAGGGCAGGAATTCCTGGGACTGAAGGATCCTCCATTAGTGTCATGACAATCAACACTGTTTGAATAATATTTGTTAAAAGCAGAGAAGAAACCCCAAGTCTCTTAAAATGTTACTCTACTGTAGTAACATTTTTGAAGATTGAGAAATGAACAGGGGGTAGAAGCTAGCATACAATCTAATTAAAAAAATAGAAAATGAACATATTTTGAGATTGTGAATGTACTTATATATGCATTTGAATTGTTCAAATTTGAGTGCATTTTGTGCTTCACAATACAAGTGAGAATAAACCGTACGCCGCAATATTCTACAACGAATGTGGAATGTGAAATCAGCTCTCTATTTAATCACAGGAAGCTAAAGTCTGAGAACCAGCTTATTGTCAGGTAGCCAATACCTGGGAATAATTACTTTCTTGTACGTTTAAAAATGATGTTACATAAATGCTAAAGCAGGTACAGGTCCATTTTAAAATGTTTTTGATTGAGTTAAATGTTGAACTGAATAAATATCAAATAAAATGGCTATTCTTTATAAAGAAAACATTACTGGCATAACTTTAAGTCCATGTATGATAAAATTTATATACATTATGTAGGAATATTTTTATAATTCCTCTCCAAAAATATATTGTAAGCCAGTTGTGAACAGTTCTGTAATGGAAAAGCTGCACATTGTATGAGTGTTGCCTGTACTTGGCATACCAGCAAGTTTTGAGCTCATACAAAAATATCTTCCTCCCCGCCCTGCTTTTTTTTCCTTAAAAAAGTAGATTATCAACCTTAATTCCTTGGGGTGTTTTCTAGAAGTCTCTTCATCATCATTTAGAAAGCTATTGTTCATGTAACTGTATTTTATTTGAGGTTTAAAACCTCACAGAAGTTGTTCATTTCTCACAGCTTCTTTTGTGAAATGAGCGTTGTATGTATGATGGCATTTAAAAATAGTAGCATGTTCTTTTTTTATCTGAATTTTATATCTAATCAATGTCCTCAGTCATGAAGAGGAATTTGCATTGTTGTGTTTGTATATAGAGTATTGCAGTGCATGATTAGCTTATGCATTTTATTAAATGCTGTTTAAATGTGGCATTATATTGTTGTGGCTTAATATTACTACCTAAATGAGGTTTATACTATTAAAGCGAATCACAAATATAAACGCATTCTTGATTTTACTTTTAAGTTCATTTCATTTCTTCTGAAACAAACATCAAATAGATCAGTTGGTTACTATCTTTCAGGAGGAAGTGGTATTTTTCCTTCATTATCTCGTTCATGATTTAACTAGTTCTATTACATCAGTCCCACAACCCTCACTACTGCCAAGGAGCTACCTCTCAGAACAAGTTGAGGACTTTTTTTTTCCTGGAGGTTTTCGTTCATCTCCTTAGCCGTCTGCTTCTTCCCTTCACTACAGCTGAGGAGATATCGCCCTTGATAAATAACACCTGTTCACTTAGACCGGGCAGCCCTTTTCCACCCTAACCATCCCCCTTCTTGCGAAACTCAGGGGTTGCCCTGGATAAATGCGTGAAGACAGACTCTGTTCAAAGCAGTCGTTTTGTACATATGAAACATTAGTTTGTATAGAGGAGGTGGTTAACTTTATTTGCATCGCTGTTGGAAATTGTACAGTTTGAGAAAGTTCCACTTGAGCAGAAACAAGGGACAAACGAGCACAGTGACGGGCCTGCTTGCTCCCGGAGCACCACGGCTTGGTCTTCATGCGGTTTAGTTCACCTGCCGACCGTGGGGTTATTCTGTGGCACCTGCTGCACACAGGTGCAGGCCCTGCCAGTGCCAGTGCCCGTCCCAGGGAACTCGGACTGTAACGACAGAGCCTCCAGCAAGGGAACATGCGTGGGGAACTGACGGGTGCAAGGAGTCGGGATCTGGCTCTGGCCACGGTTGTGAGGTGCCGCTGAATAACCAGCCCCGGCCAGGGAGAGGCGCAAGGAACTGGGGAAACTGTTCTCGAGCAGAAGATGCAGTCTTGTGTTTGATAGAGATGTATGGGGAATTACAAACAAACCCAGACATTTGTTCGCTTAACGTTTGCAACTTGACAGCAAAGTATCAATAGAGAAAAACAAACCAAACCAAACAAAACAAAACAAAAAAAAATCTGCATCAAGATACCAGCTTACTACAAAAGACAACAACAAAAGGGAACGAGGAGGAGAAAAAAAAAAAAGGCCTGTCATTGGCTTGTTGCAAGGAGCTAGATCGCAGCCCTTCCCTCTTCCCCTCCCTCTCCAGCCCTCGCTTCGGCTGTTCCTCACGCTCCGCCCCTCTCTCCCGCACACCCTCCTCCCGCCCCTCACCCCTCTCG
>JAWLRI010000747.1:167382-184714 GCA_034781795.1 Crypturellus tataupa
GCCGCTGCTGCCTGCGGGGCTCCGGCCGCAGCGCCGCCCGGCGAGGGGCCGCGGCCGAGCGACCCGCCCGTGCCTGTGAGCCCCTCCTGCCGCACAAGCGGGGAAGGGGCTGCCGGGAAGGCTCCTTCCCGCCGCCTGACTGCGCACGTCTCTGTGTCAGACAGCGGAGAGCAAGTGTTAGTCGACGTGGAGGACAAAACCAACAAGGAGATAATGGAGCACGTTAAAAAAATCCTGGGGAAAAGCAAGTAAGTAACACGGGCGAGTGCACCTCCTAGTACAGGTGTGTAGAGGAGACTCCGTTTTATCAGAGACAAGGGCTGTTGGGCAGATAAAGTCTGCGCGGCAGGACCTGCTTGGATGCCCAGTGCTCCGGTAAGTGGAGCTGGAGGGAGAGGGACTGCTGGCAGTAACAACGTGATCTCTCCTTTTAGAGAAACACTTGAAAAAGAGGAAAAGGAAAGAAAAAAACTGTCACATCCTGCAACTTTTGGTCCCAAGAAATACCACCTGAGGGAGTGCATGTGCGAAATTGAAGGTCAAGTGCCCTGCCCTGCTGTTGTACCACTTCCCAAGGAAATGAGGGGCAAATACAAAGCGGCTATGAAAAATGAAACATCAGCCTGACCTCTCCAGCCCTGCAGCTGTGCTCCCTCGCGGCAGGATGATCAAGGTGCTTCCCCAACAGACAGCACTACTGGCTCTGGGAGAAGGACTTACATAATACAAATAGCCTTGCCTCATAAGCCACAGAGTAATTCAAGGGAAAATACTGAAATTAAAAAATAAGTGCACGCTTTAAAAAGTATTGCAGTCAGCTATGCCTGAAAGAAAGGAATATGGTGCAGCCATCGTCATTTCCTTCTCCTGCCTACTTCCATCCTGGCACAGCATCTTACAAATTCAAAACCACTTTTGTGTTTTGTATGAGACAGAACAACTTTTTTAATTTATTTTTTCCTGGAACTCCTTAAGAGTTTTAAGGCCTGCTGTTCAGTCTTGTAATAAAGGAAAATACCTAAACCGTAAGTGCTGAGTTCTCTTGTTAAAAATGATTTAGTTACTCCTCACAAAAAGTTGAAAGCCTCAGTTTTTAAATATGGCACTGTTGTAGCTGACACTGCACCTTTGAGTGGCATTGAGAGCGAAAGAGAGTGTATCTGCACTAAAGAAAAATCTAGAAGTTGTATTTGAAAGCTGTGCTTTGTGCTTATCATGCTTCCCCTTTTTTTTTCCCAGTTACTCTTAAGTGAGGAGTTTCAGAAACAGACTGTTTCTTTAACAGTCATGCTCATGGAAACTGCATCTGCAGGATTTATCAACTAAAAGTTCTAGCTCAGTCAATCGTTCTTCAGATTCCAGTCATGTTGAGTGTCTTCCCTGAAACATCCTGCACACAGACAAAATAGGAAGCACACGCAAAACCTGAGATCATCAGAACTCCTCAACTTAGACTTCCACTTCACCTGATTTAGGCGCCAATTAACCTATCCTGACACAGTGTAATACTAATACAGACAGTACTGTAGTTCAGGATGTGTTTCATGGATTGCACGATGCTCAAATTATAGTAATACATTTCAGCATTTCTCAGCTAATAGTTGAATATATTTCACCCTGATCCAAGCCTGTGTTAAAAATGATCAGACCTAAACAGAACACAAAATAAACATGTTATTTTATTTCATCTCTTACAAAGTTTCCATAGCGTAGTGCATGCAATTTTAATAAATGTCAACGCTACTTACTGAGCTTTATAGTTAAATGTCTTCATTGTGTTGTGCCTTGTAAGCTCCACAGAAGTCCCAAATACCAGCACAAGGTTTTCCCTTTTGAGATTTATGACTTCAATGTTAGATGTCTAGTCTATCACTTAACACTGACAAAGATCATGAGGTATGCTAGTCTCTTACCTGCTTGTAAAAATTACTAAATAATAAGGATAATTTATTAGTGTGTTAGACTGTAAAATACTAACAAGGCAGGATATTTGCAACAAGGGAAAAGAACAAACACTTTAATAACATAAAAGCTGAAGCCACTGAAATACCCTCTTCCTGTTGAAACCAAAAGAAATTCTGAATTATAATTCAGGGGATCTTATGGACTAGCAAACAAGTCTGTCTTAAATAACTGTTTTATAGTATTTCTTTAAAGTAAGAAAATCCTGGGATTAAAGTTAGCTCTTCTAACACACATTCCTGCTGCCTTCACAAACCCAGTGGCTCTTTTCACTTGAGTCTGTTTACAAGTCAGTCCTCTGTTATTCACTTAGTGTAAAATGACACTGATGGGCTCACAGTCTTCTAAATAAGGATATCTCAGTATAAAAATCTCAGGAATTTGCCTTTAATCAAGAAAAACAGTTCTGCACACCTTACACCTTCACTTAGACTACACTAGTGTGAAGAAGGTCAGTTGTTCTTAAGTGTCTGTTCTGTTATTTTAATCAGTTTTAATCAGTGTCACTAAATATGAGTATTAATGACAATTCTAGAAGTCCCCACTTCACCTATCAACAACAAAATAAAACTATAATTCCTGCTGTTCAGGTAGTCCAACTGATTGTGTCTAAAATCCTATCCAGTGCTTGGACTATAACTATGCTATTCCTGCATTATCAGAAGCAGTTAAAAGCAGTATCCCATTCCTTAAGAGTCTGCACTCCTCAGTAAGCCTAATGGTATCAGTGTCTGTTAGCAGTATTACAGTGTGACCTCCCCTCTTTTCCTCTATTTCAGCTTTAAATAAGGATACCCTCTAGGTTAACCCCTCCCCACCACCCTTTCAAACTATGATGTTCCATGGTGGGGCTCTGACTTCCAAAGACAAAAAATCCCAGCAGCTTGGGCTCCCTGTTTTGTAGAGATTCAGGCTCACCTGTCACCGAGGTTACCCTACATTTTTAGATACTGTGTCCTCGCGCTTGTACATCACAGGTGCTCACCATAACCATGGCCCCAGTCATACCCCAGATCACAAAATCATAAGCAAAATGCTTCCTGTGAAGCTTATTTAAGACAGACATGTTTACAGTTTCTTCCATGCAGGATTAAATATACAATAGAACTGTCTTCTGGTGCTATCAGAGCAACAAACTTTGTCCCTGACTCCCACATAATTCCAGTTTAGTGGCACTTCAGCTTTCCACTGTAAACAAGATTTCTTTTCCTAGAACGCCATGCGTGGAGGGGTTCAGTCCCACAGACACTGGAAACATGATCATCCTGTAGCCCAGCGAACGAATGCGCACACTCTAAGGTAACTAGGAAGGCCACCCTTGGTATCACCTGCAGTGGTGCTGGCCTGGTGCTCTACTCCCTAGGAATAAGAGTCTAAATACTTGCACACAAGTAGGTCTGATCCCAGCACAGATTTCTCTGTTAAACTGTAACTTTTACTCAGAGCATTTGGGAAACTAGAAGTGCTGAAAAGGCAGCCTCCAAAGTTTACTTGGGAATTTTTATAAGCACAAATGGCTTACTAATGAGATCGGCTTGGAAGTTCTTTTCATGAAGTCCCTTCTATATATTGGTATTGCACATAGTTCATCTGCAGCCTATATATTCTGCAGCTCAAGAATCACAAGCCTTTTAACATTATGGCAGTAAGTTAGCCTGTAATATTCGCACTACTGTCATTATCGGAGGATACGTGAGGCACAGAAACTTCAGAAAAGTTTTGGTCTCCCATTAGTTGAAGCTCCTTTTGAAAGGCCAATATTACAACTGCTACAATAACTCTAAAACAAAAAGGAGGAAATGGAGGAGGAGGAGGAGGATGACAAGACAACCTTGCAACCATTTCCAAATTGATTCCCTGTTAACACTTAACCATTTTCACAAAAATAAGCACATGATAAGACCAGTCACCTTAAAAAAGGCTGCAACAAGTCCTTTTAAAATTTATTACTAAAAGTGTTCGAGACCAGCAGCATGCCAGCACTCCTCAATTTTCATCCTCCCAAGATCGAGTAGTAGTAGTAATGGAAATATTTCAATGAAAGTGCATAAAATTCAAGATTACAATTCCCTCTCGTAACCTATATTCCTCTTTAGTTATTTGCTCTGCCTTCACATATTTACACACTGAACTTCAAATAATCATTACATGACCCCATTGCTGCTTCAGTAGTTCAGTTTCTCCTTCTGCTTTGCTAATGTGCGCTTCAATTCCTTCAAGTTCTCTGTCAGTACCTCCACCTCATCCATTCGTCCACTATGTTTGGCATCAAATATATAAGCTTTAATATTATCTATCTGTTGGAGAAGCAGTTCTTCCTCAATAACCTCCTCTCCTAAGAGCTCATCGTCATCATCCACCTCAAAGGGATTGGTAGAGGATCCCTCTTCAAATGGATTCCCAGAATTCCAATTGTCCTGAGCCTTTTGAGATGCATTTCCAACCTCTTCAAAGGGATTTGAAGTACTGATGGTTGCTCCATCAGGTTGTTCATCCTCCTCCTCATTTTCAAATGGATTATATTCCTTTTTGTCACTCTGTAAAGCTCTGTTAGAAAAAGAAGCTGCTTGAGAAGTGCCTTTGACAAATAGGTTATTAGAGTCTTCCTCCAACTGAGGAGTATTTTCATCATCTTCAAAGGGGTTTAGAGATGCAGTCTGATTTTGGTCTTTGTCTCTATCACATGGCAAGACATGTTGGGGTTTGACCTGGACAATCAAGTGTTCTTTAGCAGGCAGCTGTTCAACAACAGTTTTAAAACTTGGGTTCCTTTTGATCTGACTAGTATCTAAATCCAAGGCATGTGCTATCAAGTTCTGATCCTCTTTTTCAACTTCCTGCTGATGCTGCTTGACTTCTCTGAAGTCTAAGGAGCGTGTCCTTGTATGCTGAGACATGACTTTGTGGTGTTCTCTTTCCCATTCTTTTTCACAAAGAGCCTGAAGTTCCTCCCTCTGCATCTCCTCCTCTTCTGCTTGTTTTCTAGAAAGCTCAATCGCTTTCTGAGTTTGCTGCTGATCATACTCATCCTGAAGTTGCCTCAGGTTCTCTTGCAACATACGGACCTCATCTATCCGATTAGCTGCCTGTGCTTGCTTAATAAAGGACGTGATATTGTCAATCTGCTGAAGAAGTGGGTCTGCTCTCTCACTCTCTCTCGATATGCTGGATGTGGGTAACCAGCCTTCGGATTTCCTTACTGTTCCTTTTTTCAGATGAGTTGCGTCACCATTAACTGCGGCTGCAGATCTGCAGATCAAATCTTTCTGCTTTTCTTCCTGTTTTCTGTATGCTTCAAGGGCCACCTAAGACAGACAACATTTAAGAGAACATCATAAGCTTGAAAAATTCCATTTTTCTATCTATAGCTACAAGAATTTAGGATATCTACCTTAGACACTGCCAGCTCCCACTGTAAGGGACCAGTGACATTCTGGGTTACGTTGTGCATTTACACTTTCTCCACTCTTCAGAAAAAATATCTAGGCACAACAGCTATTTGCAAGGAATTCAGTTAAAGTGATTCTCTTAATTTCAGAAATACATCTGCCTGGCAAGTACCTTGGAGTACACTTTCAGGTCGACGTGAAAAAGCTGACCTCACAACGTGAATACGCTCAAAGTGAGCATCACACTATGCAAAAATGTCTGTCTTTATAGTTCTACCCAGATGCTTCTGTTCAGTTCTTCTGTGAAGACACTTACCAAAATCCCCTCACACATTCCTACACAAAGTTCAGGCTGAGCAGAAGCACTGAGGGTACTGCATATAGAGCAAAAGTGACAGCTGTGCAAAACTGCAGAAAATGCAACTGTGGCAAGAGTGCTTACATCTGAACACAGGAGCCACTTCTGGAATGAAGCATCACACAATGTTAAGGGTCATTAATATGATTAGATTATGAAATACAATATATCACCAAGTCTTACAGAATAAAATGCATTCTTCCTCAAGCAACTACACCAAAACTTTATCAGGATTCTCAGCTTCTACCTTGAGATAAAGTTGGTTCACTGAAATGATACCCTTCTTCCCTATCCATTTTCAGATAAACAAAAACAAACAGAAAAAGCCTATCTGAAGAGGCCTCCTCATTCTAGACATACGTTCTTTTATGCCTACAAAGTCTCCACAGTCATGCAGATGGGCTCCACAACACAAACTTCAAACCCACAAACTAACATAATGTGCACATCTACCTCTTTGTAGAAGGCCCCAATAAAATGTGTAATAGATCTTAACTCTTCTTACCATATACAATCTTTTCTTCTTCAACTCTTCATACTGGTCTTTGGTTGGCAGGGACATCAGACCAAGGAGCTTTTCCTGGCAAAAATTTAAGCATTTATAGTGTTGCTTGCAGGCATTCAGCCAATCTTCAAGTACTCAAGAACAGAAATACCACTGAGAGAACACCACAAATAAACAAAGCTTCAGTCACTGCTGCAAATTTTTAGTTACACCTGAGCACACCTTCACTGCCATAACTATATCGTTACCTAGGTTAAGACCTCAGCAGAGGCACAAAGTCAAGATGCAAAGCATGCTTCCCTCTTCATCCCCAAACTCAATAATGCTCAGACTACATTGTCTCCACTTGAGCTTGCTTGCTGAAAGCTACCTCAAGTCCTTACAAGACTTGCAGAAAACATGCAGAGCTAAACCTTCTGTCAAAAGTTTCAAGCCACGGAGATACCCAGCAAAGAGAATATGACATAAAATTCACATTCAGCTCATAACATATACTCCATTTACCTGAACAAAAAGTGTTGCTGAGTATCTTATCATTCTTTGAAGTTGCAGTGTTTTAGGATGAGGTTGGAGCTCTTCATGCAAACCGAGACTCAAAATCTTCTTACTGAATCAAGACACAGATACAAGCTCATCAGTTCAAGAACAAGCACGGAGGAAAATTCAACAGAAAGGAAAAGAAGTAGTAGTAATGGAGAGGACTTCATATGAAAACTTTCTGTTGTCCTTTGAGGTAAATCTTTCTGACTATTAGAAACGTTAATGTTTTCTAGAACTATGTTTGCTTCCTCTGTGCTTAGTTATTTTCAGTGCAGAGGAATGCATGATTTTTAAGGCTGGAAAACAAAGTAGAAAACGATGGCACACAGAAACAGTATCTCTTTCAAAATTCTCTTTTACAATTGAGCAGACAAGTTCACTATTCCTATGAATAAGTAGGAACACAATCTACACAAACATGGAGCCCCACAGTTGAGAATAAGAAAAACTGCATAAGAGTTGTAAGAGAAAGAGATACAGACAAGCTTTGCTGAAGAAAAATTCCAAATTTTGCTTTGTTATGGTAAACAGAGTGAGAAAGCGAGCAAGAAATCTTCCTTTACCTTAAAGCATCTATCAACTCGTACATTTTTTGAATCTCCACCCTCAAGTCATTAGCATGTTCAAGATTATAGGTTATCTCCCCAGCACTAAAAAATAAACACAACTTATTATGTCATGCATCCGACTAACAACACATACCACACTAAAATTTATGCCAAGATTGCTACAATACCACAAATATAAATGTAGCTAACTCCTTATTTTTTCAAGCCTATTGTGGGTTTAAAAAAAAAATCCTTTCTGACAGAAATGGAAAATAATTTTCGACTTGTGAACATGAACATTTCATAGCAGATGGTACGATTTTATGATTTCATTATTAACAGTTATAGAAAAAAATGTATTTCAGTACAGAAATCCCACCTGGTCAATAACCTAAAATAAGCACAATTTTACAGTTTTTTTAATTGCATCAATTTTGCGTGTTTGGCCTTTTCATTATTTCTCCCCCCCCCCCGCTCCATATAGGGCAAGTGAGAAGAAAAATTTAAGTAACTAACTATACCAATATATAGTAAAGTAGCTATTGCTATCTCTTTGTTCTCAGAAAACAAAAGCCTACAATTCCACATAGCAACATAATAATACCTAGTTATTGATAACAAATTAGGATTTACTAGGGAAGACTCTACCAGTTTTTAGTCATTCTCCTCCCTTTATAAAACATATATACAACATAATGATCATGCTCTCAAACTTTACATCTCTATCCATAAGATCTCAGGATTTATGAGACTGAATACTAGTCAGGAATCTTAACTTTCACTAATAAGATGCCTCTTTTGTCCAACATATACTTTCATCATCCAGGATATTGGTACTTATTTTGCTACAGTTAAAGCTAGTTGTACTAGCTTTCCTGAAGGAGCAACCACAGCTTAGCAGATTTTTCACATTCCAAACTTATTTCTTCCTTTTTTGTTGCTTAACAAAAATGTTTTTGTTAATATGAACTACGGCATAACAATTACACAATCATCAAGTCTGAAAAAACAGCATAAATTTACTGTAGTTCATTTTGTGACATCTAAGACCAATGCGCATAGTTCTCTCCTCTACAAGACAGCAGTGTATCCTGACATCATCTTGCAGGTTTAGCTAGAGAAATTAGTTACCCCGGTTGGATAGCAGCACTACCTCCCCAAATTATGGACAAAGCTTGTCGTGTGAGTGCAGGGCAGCCAGATCTGAGAAAACTGCCAGATGGAGGTGGCTTCCCTTGAGAAGAGATGAGGAAGTCAAACGGTCCTTTTTTACTACACTACTTGGTAGTATCTGCTACAGCTGTTTCTAAAAGGCTCTTGTGATAATACACCAAGAATTGTAACATCATACTTATTTTTGTCAAAGATGCCATGGCAAAGTAGGATAGTGACATCACACCATGAGGTGATTAAAACAAAAAAGTTCTCTTTATGAGATTCTACTATTAATAAATCAGTATTTGTTTGAAAAGTGTCCAATAGACATTTGAAGTGCTACTAAACTACAGTTTAACCAATGTTATCACACATGTAAAAATAAACAGTGTCACACCAAGGATAGTGTGTTGCTATTTATTTCTTCATCAGCAAAATTAATATCCATAATGGGTCTGCCTAGCAATCAGTGACCAGACCTTATATTCAGTACATGCCTTTATAAGAATAAAATACAGCTGCATAGTAAATCCAGTAAATTAATTTCTCCAGCTTCTTTGATTTTTAACATGTGATGCAGGGAAAACGTGTAAGAAAATTCACATGTTTTGAAAGGCTATATAGAAACGCAAAATCTAATTGCTTTCAACAATCCTTTCAAGAGCATATTCTAGCTGTCTTCATGAGACATAGTATGCTGAGGAGGAGGGACGATCGCACCAATAACTGCACACATAATTCATTGACTTACGTACACTGCTTGCTTCCTGAAGTTGGAAATCATTTTTGCAAGCACATATTGAATACCACAAATTGCCAATCAAGAAGGATATTTGTCACACTTTTCTTTGGAAGAGTTTCCTCAAATCCATTCACTCTATGGCAGTTTGTCTTCAGAAACTCCTCAAAAGCTGCCTATTTTAGCAACATCAAAAATCCTAAATATTATCTTTTTTTACAAAGCCAAGAAATGTGTTACATTTCTTTCTAGCCTTCATTACTTTGGTACAGTTAGTCACATCCTTAATATTAGGGACATGTAGCAGGCTTGTTTTGTTTTTAATCAAAAGGGTAAGTCTCTTAGCAGATAATTATAATATCTGTGCTAATCACTTGCTAGTAATGTGCAGATCTAAAACGTGACATTTTGACCACACTTAAATGAGAGGTCTTATTTAACAACTGCTAAGATTCTCACATTTTTCCGACTCTAGAAATTTATAGTATCACCTTTTATCGATTATCTCCACGTTTGTTACATGATGGTGAAAACAAAACATTGCTGCATTCAGGTCTCCAAAACGGGTACCAAAACTTCAGCATAATCAATTAATAATTCATCACCAGGATGATTTTTGCAAACTTTAATACTTACTTTAAAAAACAATGCCATTTATTATTTTTTGGACAGGTTATTTGGCTAGGTAAAAAACACAGAATCTAGTATCAGTTTTTCTTCCAACTTTATCACACTGCTTCCTTACACGCTCCCTCCCTCACTTGTAGGGGGGAAAAGTGCATCATATTCATAAACACAATCAGCAAATGAGGCTTACTTTAGTGATTCTGCCATCCTTATGTATTCAGGTGCTTTCTGGTCAACCTTCTCCATGCACAGTCGGAGTTTCTTGTTATATTAAAAAAAAAAAAAAAAAAAAGATTATAAAAAAGAGCTTGGATTAAAACACTAATGCAAGAATCTATTGTCATAAACGTCTCATGCACTTCCTGCGCACATTCAAAGTTAATGGTAATGAGAGCTGCCTTGCTAATTGAGATCACAAGGCCCTCACAGTTTTGCTCAGAACACAGATGGCAGAGTGAGGAACAGAGAGGAGCCTCTGTACTCAGACACATTGAATTCAGAAGATGTTTTAGTAGATGACTTGGACAACTTCTAGTCTTAATTTCATGGAACCAACAGGTATTTCGATCAGTACCAACCAGGGTGTTTTGCAGACTGCTGAAGATACCTGACACCTACCATTAAGTGTTATTAAGTGTTTTCAAAGCATATTTGAACACAAAGAATTCAGTGCTCTTGAAAATGGAGAGTTCATAAAATGAGGTTTTAAGTTACTAAAGGATATAAATTCTATATGGCAACTGGCTCCATCGTTTCATATATATCTTGACTAGATGGCACAAACATACAGCACTCTCATGCAATGGAATAATAAATGAGCTATACATTCAGATATGGATATGAGAGAGCAAGCCAGAAGTCAAGTAGTGACAGCTGTGTTGCCTATGGAGGGGGAAAAAAAATACAGCAAAGAGTTTGTTTTACCTCATAGAGTTTCACAATCTCTGGAGTATGTTCTTTCTCATCAATCTGTTCTTCTCTTTTCAGCAGTGTGTCCTTGCAGTGCTGACAACAACGGATCCTGTCATCATCTTTCTCATCCAGCACTGAGCTCACACTGCTTATGCTGCTAATGCTGCCACGGCGGGAACCATGGACACTATTAGGTGAGGAGTTTGGGCTAGCACGAGAACCCAAGGCCTCTTTGCTGGCACTGGTGAGTTTATCTGAAAGACAGATATAGATAATTTTACAATGACTACTGAAAAACATGCAGGGAATCCATGATAAATGAAACTAAAGTCAGAATTTGCATCTTTACTGTAAATCTTGCTCCAAACCAAAAGGTGCTGCAGAGCAGACTGCTGGGAACCTCTGACTGTTAACACCTAGAAGCAGTCTCATGCTAGCACTTGCATGGCTATAGTATAAAGAATGGAAAAACATGGAAAGTGTTACTGTAGCTGTTTTACACTTCATCTCTCCAAAGAACCCAACTGATGGCATTTATTTCCACAGAAAACAGTCTCCTCAATGTACTAGAGGAGGAAATTAAAGTTGGTAGGGCTTCTTACAGGTTCATGGCTTAATTTCCTTAATGCCAGTGTTTAAACAACCATGAAAAAGATGGAAAATACCCACAACCATCTGAGATGCAAAGAACCTTGACAGTTATGATTCCAAAAGATAACTCCTTCACAGTTATGGTAATTAATAGAATAAGACTCCAAAGATTAATTTTGGAATATTTAGGAATACTACTACTTCTAGTGACACTTTCTGTGTTATTTTACATTTTTTTAAATCTGAAGAAAGAACAAAGAATGGAGAAATTATTCCTCTCAATGTTAACAATGTCTGCTGTGTAGACAAGTGTCTACATGGAATTAAACAAACCATTAGGAAGTTTTCCTACACAAGCCAAATATTTTAATCGACTTGATTCTAGTGCCAAAAAAAGAGCCAGGATACAGTTAGCATTCCATGTGGGACAATGAAAGTAGGAATTGTCATCAGCCACTGCACTTACTTGCAAAAGGAAGACTCACAAGTTCCATGCATTTCTTGCACATAATAGAACCACAAAGGCGGCAGTGGTGGCGTCTGTTTCGAATACTGAACTTATTGCCACAGTCTGGGCAGAATGGAACATCCTGGTCACTGACCCAAGGCACAACAGACTTTTCTATAGCTAGAATCAGGCGGAGAAAATGAATACACACAGCATGAGATAGTCAACAAATGCATTCCTCAGCTGGCAAAAGAGCTTGAGGTAAGCTCACTCTTACCTCTTATTTTAGCTGACTCTGTGTTTGCTCTGTCAAAAGATGTAAGCTAAAAGAAGATAAATAACATACATTCAAAGAAATTGTACTTTTGGGGCAGAAAAAGGCTTTTTTTAAAGTTAGAACTCTCAATCTTGATAATGTTCTGTTAAGTACAGTAAAAATAACCTATTTTACATGAGTACCTTTTTAATTTCATTCTAAGGTACTATTCACGTAAGTAGTACTAAACAATAATTGCCAAACTTGAACAATTCAGAGCATTTTGGACAAAATTCTTAAAGCATCTATCATTACTATATGAGTCAAAAAAAAAAATCTAAGTAAAACAGATGTAACAGATAAGGAAAAATAAGAGGCTGGAAGAATTGTAAGGAAAATATCACAGAGAAACTAAAAAGTGAAACATAGGAAAAAATAATATATAGAGGACAGACGGTACTTAAAGCACATAGTAATAACATCTTCACCTTCAAAAGGAGCAGAAAAAGCTAAGAAACTAAAATCATATCCCTGACACAGGGTAGAAAAAGCACAGTACACAGAGGTGGAAAAAAAAGGTATGAAAAAACAGTAATAGATTACTGTCGTTTATAAAGTGCATAACTAGATAAATGGATATTCCTTATACAAAAAGATGATTTAATACCTAGGAAACATTCAGAAGGCTGGAATGTCAAGAAGCAGCAACTTTACCTTTTCTAACCTGATTATTAACTTATTGACTTCAACTACATAGTGATCAATCCTGGCTGCTCTGTGCTTCTTGAAATCAGAAAGATGGCTTCTTGTAGCACCTGGACGCAGAGAGGCAGACAGGGAGAGAGTCATACAAAGTTTTCAGAGTCATTCAGGTGTTCTGTATGTGCATTAATGCAAGTAAATGGTGCTTGAAAGACAGCTTCTCGTGTCCAGATGGAATTTTAAAAATCTGTATTTTCATGGAACTTCCCTGAACACAACACGCAGACTAAAACATTATCTTTGAGCTAAAAATAAACAGTTTTATTTCTATTACAGAACATAACAAGCACTATGTTAAAGAGAAGACTGCCACAAAGAAATTTCCCTCTTCATGCCTCAGTTGGCAAACTGCTATCAAAAAGAAATATTTTCAAGACTAACACCGAATGGTTTCTTGACCATAACTGGAATAAAGGGAGGAAGCAGACCCAATGAATATTTAAGGACTCTAAAATAGGATTTTTTCTTTCAGATTTCTCATCATCCTTCCACCTTTAGGAGTCTGAATCAAAGCCTAGCTAATGGTTCAGATTCACGTAAATCTGATAACTGAGCACACAAAAGATCGATAGAGGATTCAAAACTAACACTACTGCGGTAAAGCAACGTAACTGAACAACATAAGCCAGTTATTAAGAAGCAAAGCTGCAAAAATACAAAAATATTTTTTCCTCTGTAATTTGACAGAACAGAAAACATGATGTTGTTGCTCGACACTAACCATTTATAAGAATATAGGATGATTGCACTTCCTCATTCTAATGAAAGGCAGAAAAAAACTCCAAAGTCAAATTCAGGGAATGGAAAGGCCCTCCAGATTCACTCAGCTACTGCACCCATCAAAAGGCCCCTTTCACAAACACAGCAAATCTCATCCTAAAAATCAATGAGGTTCACCTTCCCCACTTCTGTCAAGAAAAAATTTTCCCTTCTCTAATGTTTAGAAGCCTTCTGCTAATCCACAGCCGAACTTTACTCTTTAACATTTATATTAAATATTTATATAAATACATATTTAATAATATATAAATATGTATTTATATAGCTATATATTTATATATAGCTAATATTTATACTTATGCTGCTGAAATAGTCAAAGGCAAATGTACAACCATCTACAGAACTCAGACTCTGGCAGACCCACAGGACCAAGTCCCTGACTGTCAGCAACACAAAACATTCCCCAAACTCACCAGTAACAGTACTGCCTCCCCTTCTTTCTCTGCAAATAACTAACTGCTCAGTAACAGTGAAGTGTAATTTCTGACAGCAGAATTTGTAACTACAGGCTCAGTCAACATATTCTTGAACATCCATAAAGTTTAGCTCTGTATCTAGAGTGGGGTTTTTTTGTTGCTTTCTTTTTTCCTTTTAATTAAAGGCCACTTCTTCCTAATGAGACACTATATACACTTTAAATTCAATAAAAAAGGTTCAAATGAAGGGATAAGCTTTCTCATAGGCACATGAACTAATACTGACTTTAGCCTAAAGGACAGAGATTTTATATAGCCGTAATTACTGATTAGTGATTTACCTCTTTTATAAAAAGCAAAATGATGGTTGCAGAACATTTCAACAAAGCTAGATCCACAGAAGCAGACACATCTATCCAACAGGTCTCAACAGCTCAGGCACAAAGGTATCACAAACTATTGCAAGTGTCAGTTGGGATCCTGGGATAGGTTTATGATTTTTTACACTGTCAGCAGTTTCTCAATCACCCTGAATAACACAGGTAGGATGCAAGGAATGATGCTGCAAACCATCACCCCATGCTGTGGCATCTGATGCAACATACAACACCTCCACACTGCTTCAGTATAACTGTAGCATTTCCCCTAATTAAGGTTAAAAGAAAAAGTTATCCACACTGCACACCACTACCTAGTTCTCTTACCTAGTTCTTGGGGCTCCCACAGGTACGGATCTACTCCACCATAGCTAAATGACTCATATCGTTCCTGAGACCCAGAATCCGTTCGACCATCTTCTCGTTTTAGGAATTTCTTCTTTGCTCTTTTGGCCTTCTGGACTAGATCTGGAAAAGGGAGAACCACATATCAAGCACTAGGCTAGGAAGTTAGTCACTGAATATATGTCATTTGAAGCCAGTATACAATATTCAGATCTTTTTCCTTGATGTCAAGTTTACTATTAACATTTTTAATTTTACACAAATACAACTTAGTCTGTTTAGAACCAGAGCATGGCTCAGAAATTCTGATTTTTGTCTGTTATGAGGAAGTGCTAACTTTGATTTTGGCACACTATTCAGAGCTTTACTGTGAAACAATAAACTGTTGACTAAAGCTGCATTAACCTGTGGGACCTGATCCATAACATGGTGGAACAGTGTACAGATAACAGCTTTTCATTCCTAATGATTTTCTGAGGATTCAAGGGTGCTCAACACTTTTCTCTATTTTTGCACAAACTGCATAGTAAGAATTTCAGTGTGCATGTATTGTCCTGAGTACTAAAGCAGGCCATTCCACCATCTCACATGAATGTCCATGAGAGGGCAACCTACTGGAACAGAAACATGGCGAACTTGAAGCTTTAGAGCTTTTATTCTCCTTGCAGCTATCGTCCTCTTGAGATCTAGGAGAAGTTGAGGGTGCTAATTTCCTTGTAAAAGACATTTAATATCTCCTAGAATTAAATATTTTACACATCAAAGTTTCTGACAAGGTGCTGCAAACCATGAGTTGGCAAATCTCTTCAGATTTCTCATTTTCTTATTCAGCACCCAAAACCGTAGAATTTCACGACACTCAACCACACTGTAGCCTGTTCCAGATTTTAGCCCCTACAGCTATGCCAGCAGGATGCCCTCATGCAGGCATCCCACTTAATAACCAGAGTGGTTCGGCTGCTGAAATTATGCTTCCCAATATGACATCACTGAAATAAAACACACTTTCTCAACAAAGTTGCGCCCATGAAGCTGACCAGGACTGTTAGCAGTGTATTGTCACCTCAGAAGCAGCATTTCGGCTCCCGTCCCTCCAAGCCAACCTGGGAAATGCCAGCTGAATGCAAATGCAGTTCCTTAGGTGCAGCTTACACAAAATACACAGAAATACACCTGCACTGAGGACTTTGAAACTGAGATGTGCAAAAAAAGAATTTGGGTTACTCCTGCTTTGCCATGGCCACAAAATGTTTTCAAGCAGATTTTGTAACACCTTTCACAATGAAAACTAAACACAAGTAACTCAGTATGACTCCCTCAAAGTACTAGAAATGACCAGAAATCACCTACAGCTTCATAATCAGGATACTCTGAATTCGTCACAAAAAATCACATAACTACTCGTGATATACTTCCTGGACCCTAGTCTCTTGTTTAAGAAAAATGTAATTTTGTTGACTTCTGTCTAGGAGAGACTTTACTGGATAGAGCTTGAATGAGTAACTAGGGCAGAAAATAAGCATATAAAACCAACAGACATAGGAAAGCCAGCCCAAGAAGGCAGAGTTGCTACTTTAAAAGCACACCACAGAGAACAAAAATCAAACTGGAGATGCTTCCTGTTAAATAAAAGCAGGCATCTGAGACATACTACAGACCTAAGAAAACTACTTAGGTCTGTGCACTGTGTAGAGCAGTGCAAGCCACCCTGCTCTGGCTGGAAGGCTCCTCCGAGGCAGTCGTGACCCAGCTAGGGCTGCAGTGCCCTGCAGAGATGCGACTGCCCTCGCTGCCCAGCAAGGCACAGGACTAGGAGCCAAGAGGCAGCCAGACCCATGAAAGGCAACTAAAACATTGATTAATTGATCATTTGTGCTACTCTTGAGAGAGATTTCCTCTTAAAATGGGAACTTCACTTAAAAGAGAGAGTGTTGAAGCACTGACCATCAGTCTCTCAGAGGGCTGGGGGAATAAAAATTCAAAACTGTGTGAGCACTCCTTGTTATAAAGTCAAAATGGAAAGATTTTTTGCAAGGAGCACAGAAAACTACCCCATTCTCTGCACTTTATTCCTCTCCACATGAAATGACACAGTACAGATATGGGAAAAACACAGGGAACGTTTTACTTGCAGAGAATCCCCACGGGCCTTGTGAACGCCAGCGGAGCCCAACGCTGGGGCACTCCCAGCGCACCGTGCCCTGGGCAGCGCCTCTGCCCGGGCTCCCTCCCCTCTGCCCGCCACGGACCTTCCTCGGCTTTACGCCTTGCCTTGCTGTCGAAAACGGGCGATTCATGACCCAGCGCCCGGCAAGTACCAGATTATCCACGTTCTGCACGTTCCTCACTAAATCCAGGAATTGTGTCCGTTGCACAGTATAATTCTGAGTGCTCAGAGTAACAAACAAACGAGACCAAACCCAAAGCAGAGGAATAAACGCAAGAAGAGGAGCAGCACCAGGGTAGGGCAGGGAGCACGGGCAGGCACAGCCCGGCCTTCCCAGCGCCCCCTTCCGCGCACCGCAACGTAAACGGCTCCTGGCGCACGCTGCACCGCGGGCCGACTCCAGTTCCACATCAAACAAATCCAGCAAATGACAGGGCACAACCCCTGCCTTGCCC